>RJVU01018281.1:8701923-8714431 GCA_003731715.1 Anabarilius grahami | reverse complement strand
AAAAAAAAAAAAAAAAAAAGCAAATGCACAAAAGGCACTATGGAGATTTTCCATTTACAGATTTTTCCCTGACCTTGTATGAACAAAGACATTTATATTTGCGGCTTTGAAATCGAGAGCATTCGGACTTGTTCTTCCAAACTGTCTGTAGTTGTCAGGAAAACACTATAACGCCTCAAATAACGGCTTTTTTTCACCTGTCGATGACTGCTCTGTGTAGGAACTGCAGATGACAGCATGATTGGAAAAATGTTGGTGATATTCATTATCATGTAAACATAATGGGCGATATATTGTGTCACCAAAAATGTAGGTCATGTACATATATTGCGTGATAAGTCGATATATTGATTATTGCGACAGGCCTAACCAACGGCCAAAATAAAACTTAAGCCTATACGTTTTTTTCTTTCTTTCATGGAACACAAAA
Source organism: Anabarilius grahami (assembly GCA_003731715.1). NCBI lineage: Eukaryota > Metazoa > Chordata > Actinopteri > Cypriniformes > Xenocyprididae > Anabarilius > Anabarilius grahami. Next base: position 8,714,001 of record RJVU01018281.1, on the reverse strand, counting down.
TAATTTATTTAGCATTAGGGCTGGGTATCGATTAGAGGTGTCGCAGTGATATTTAAAAACAGAAGTTAAAGGGATAGTTCACCCCATAATGAAAATTACCCCATGATTTACTCACCCTCAAGCCATCCTAGGTGTATATGACTATCTTCTTTCAGCCAAACACAATCAGAGTTATATTAAAAATATCCTGGCTTGTCCAAGCTTTATAATGGGAGTGATTGGAGGATGAATTTTTGAAGTCCAAAAACATAAAAATAACTTCCGGCACGACGGTCATACACATTCGACTTGCGTCCAAAAAGCATGAACTTCCACAATGTAGTACACAATGCCATGACGTTCNTAAAAACAGAAGTTAAAGGGATAGTTCACCCCATAATGAAAATTACCCCATGATTTACTCACCCTCAAGCCATCCTAGGTGTATATGACTATCTTCTTTCAGCCAAACACAATCAGAGTTATATTAAAAATATCCTGGCTTGCGTCCAAAAAGCATGAACTTCCACAATGTAGTACACAATGCCATGACGTTCTATGCTAGGCCATGACGTACTACGTCATGTCATTGTGTACTATGTCGTGGAAGTTCATGCTTTTTGGACGCAAGTGGAATGTGTATGGCCGTCGCGCCGGAAGCTCGTTATTTTACTTTATAAAGTTTTATATAAGGATATTTGTCTTACACAAACCCATCGATTCACTTTAGAAGGCCTTTATTGACTACCACTGAGCCATGTGGAGTATGTTTTATGATGAATGGATGCACTTTTTTGGACCTCAAAAACTCCAAATCACTCCCATTATAAAGCATGGACAAGCCTGGATATTGTTTAATATAACTCCGACTGAAGAAAGTCATATACACCTAGGATGGTTTGAGGGTGAGTAAATTATGGGGTAATTTTAGTTTTTGGGTGAACTATCCCCTTTAATACTGCACACACAATAATAATATAAATAATCTTCGTACATTTCATTTTAAATGTCCATTTTGCACACTGTTTCAGACACTGATCTTCTGATCTGTTCAATAAAAGAATCAGAGTAATTTGTTTGTGAATCGAACTACACAGGTTGCATTGTGTGTTTGTTTTTGCATGCAGCCCGTGAGAACAACTCAAACGAAAGACATTTCTTCCTATTATTTTGTGGCTTTATTGCACCACATTAAATGCAAACATATAATAAAAAAAAAAATTGATCTAGGGATTTGAAGAAACAATTGATTTAACACGGATTAATTTAACTTCCAGATGTTCAAACCTGGCATGTTCACTCAATTTCTTTGACTGTTCTTCATAAAAGACTATCATATGGCTTCAGAAGACATGGAATAAGTAACTCCTTGTGTTTCTATGAGAAGTTATAGGGTTCCAGAAAAATAACGGTGAGTTGATGACAGAATTTTGAGTGAACTATCCCTTTGTAGAGACACTAGTTGCGTTCCAAACGATTCCAAAGTGTGGAATGCTGGACACTTCATGGTCTTAACTTTCCTTATGTTTCCTTTCCAATGTTGAATGATAAAATAAACCTTTAAAATCCATACACAACATGGTTGAGTTCCATTTTTAGTCTGGTCTGCCTCAGCAGTGTAACAGCACTCGTCAATGTCAAAATGATTGAGAAGGCCAATCAAATCAAAGTAGGTGGGGTTTACCGTTCTCAGAAGTATAGCGTGAATTCCAGCACAAAGCATCGTTGAAGGAGTGAGGTAAGATGTAAATAGCGAAAATACATAACTGTTTTGTGACAGAAATGTTAAAACGACCAACAGTAACATCCAGTGATGCAAACTACATGACTTTTTTCCCCAAATATGGCCATTCTAAATATACATTTACGCGATTCATTTAATTTATGAGTGTTACGAGCCAAGAAACATTTTACATTTTCGACATATTAGGCATATAAAGAAAAGTACATGTGTGCATATTTGAATGCAAATATTATTTGCAAATAGTTAAAAAAAAAAAAATAGTATTTCCCTACTAGAATTAGATCTAGAATTTCCTTCACTGATCTGTTTCTTTATGCTTTATAAAAAAATTGGTCCCCCCCCAATGTTCAAGACATGGTTACGGCCTTATTGTAGAGTGTATGAATTCTAGCTTGAGAACTTCTCAAATTCTACAACATGGAAGCATTTGCAGCATGTTCCAAGAAATTGTTGAATAAAGTCTTTTTTTTTGTTTGTTTTTGCGCACAAAAAGTATACTTGTCGCTTCATAACATTGAGGTTGAACCACTGTAGTCACGTCGACAATTTTAACAATGTCTTTACTACTTCTCTGGACCTTGAATGTGATAATTATGTTGCTTTCTATGGGAGATAAAAAACCTCTTGGATTTCATCAAAAATATCTTAATTTGTGTTCTGAAGATGAACGAAGGTCTTACGGGTTTGGAACAACATGAGGATGAGTAATTAATGACAGAAATTTCATTTTTGGTTGAACTAACCCTTTAATATCCTGCCTCTTATCCACACTCTGTCTTTTCTTCATACATCATTCAGCTACTACACAACACCTTGCTGCGTTTTCAGTGTGTGAGCACTACTTGGGCTACAAAATGGTTTAAAACTGCGCAGAAGTATGCGAAACGGGACGCACCGAAAGACTATGTACACAACCAACTTCCATGATGCTAATCTAAACCATTATGAGCTCTTGCTTGTGTTGCAACACCTTGCCAAGTGTTAACAGATGAGAGCAGAAATAGCTATCTCTGTGTGATAGAGAGCTAGCGTGTGTGTGGTCAGCTCTTCACTTCCTCTGCCCATCTAGGTCAGAAAACACTCCGTTTGTCACCCACTAAACCACATGCTATTTTCATGCTGATGAGAGACTACTGAAAAGCAGAAGCTGCGCTCCAAAGTGACAAAATGCAACAGTGAAGAAAATGTTAGTTTAAAAAGGTGCAACAACAACAACAAGAAAAATGCCAGTTTCTTTGTTTCCACATGCACCTATGTTTGTGTTTGCCTCTATGTATATAATCAGGGCGTCTTCTCATGGTGTGCACCTGTGTTTATCTATAGGCTGTACTTCAGTGTTGACGTGAATGCGTTTGTGTGCACAGCAGTAACACGCACCAGCCAGTGGACATTGTGTTGCCTGGCGGGCTCCTCCAGGCCCACACCGCTGAGCTCTTCAAAGCTTAGGTTGAGGCTTAGGTTGTACGTGAAGTTTTCTGGGTTGATGGTCACGTCTTGTGGCGCTTCAGAGAGTCTGTGGGGTTGGGGTTGAATCAACACGCTGCTGCCCTGCTCACTGCACACTCCTGATTCATCATGCAGCAGCTGGTTCTCCACATGACGCTGCTCTAGAACCTACAGCACAAATACAGCAATGTTTAAACGGATTCAACAGCAAGAGTGCATTTTATTCATTGAGCAAGAAAAATAAAAATCAGAGACTATCTTTGTGAAACTGTTTACTTTTGTTCTTGATTCTTAAAATGCTAATATTAAAACCGTTCAGACAGGATTAGATTTTTAAACAACAATTTAGTTTAATTAAAAACAGACAAGCATAAACAACATCTGCAAAGTTATGACGTTCAAAGTTCAATGCAATGGCACATCTTTTCTTTTAAAGAACTCGCTGTTTAAGGACTACAACAAATAGCTGGTAGGGACTACAACGAGCTTCTTCCCAGGTTAGTGACATCACTAACCCTAAACTTTTAGGAAGAGTTGTTGTAGTAGAGTGTTGTTACCATGCCATCATTTTACGCCGGACAAAGATGGTATGTGTCAAAATAACAACCACACTGATGGCAGGACCCAAGGTTTCCCAGCAGAACATTGCCCAAAGCATCACACTGTCTCCGCCAGCTTGCCTTCTTCCCATAGTGCATCCTGGTGCCATGTGTTCCCCAGGTAAGTGACGCACACGCACCCGGCCATCCACGTGATGTAAAAGAAAACGTGATTCATCAGACCAGGCCACCTTCTTCCATTGCTCCGTGGTCCAGTTCTAATGCTTACATGTCCACTGTTGGCTCTTTCGGTGGTGGACAGGGGTCAGCATGGGCACCCTGACTGGTCTGCAGCATTGCAGCTCCATACGCAACAAACTGTGATGCACTGTGTGTTCTGACACCTTTCTATCAGAACCAGCATTAACTTCTTGAGCAATTTGAGCTACAGTAGCTCGTCTGTTGGATCGGACCACACAGACCAGCCTTCGCTCCCCATGTGCATCACTGAGTCTTGGCCGCCCATGACCCTGTCGCCGGTTCACCACTGTTCCTTCTTTGGACCACTTTTGATACTGACCACTGCAGACCGGGAACACCCCACAAGAGCTGCAGTTTTGGAGATGCTCTGACCCAGTCGTCTAGCCATCACAATTTGGCCCTTGTCAAACTCACTCAAATCCTTACATTTTTCCTGCTTCTAACACATTTAACTTTGAGGACAAAATGTTCACTTGCTGCCTAATATATCCACCCACTAACAGGTGCCGTGATGAAGAGATAATCAGTGTTATTCACTTCACCTGTCAGTGCTCATAATGTTATGCCTGATCGGTGTATATAATTTAAATAAATAATAATAGAAACAACACATTTGTGAAACAAGAATGTTACCTGACCTCCTCAGAGAAAAAGAGTCCCATTTGAATAGGGCTTTAGTTTAAAGCAACATGGATACAAAGACCAAAAACAATTATTAGTGCTTCACTAAGGCATTTATGTGAAATCGCTGAATGGCCGTAGTACTATGTGAAACCTTTAAGGCATGCCAATATCACAACTAGCCCCAAGTCGTTCCATTTGGACTCGTTTCCAGCCTGAAGAATGCTACTTTCTTGTAAACGTCAAGCTATTCAGATCTTCAAGTGGACACCGAGCTCCCACTGACAATAACCCTCCTTCATCCAGAAAGCAGCCATCTTGGACCAGATGGCTGCCTGCTTGCTGGCAACACAACATTCGTTTGTATAAGCGCAAATGGAAATCTGATCAACACAGCTACATGTGTTCCTTATTTCAACCCCATCCAGCCTTCTTCACTATAGAGAGATTAGCTGCGTGCTAAACATTACAAACCACGAAAGGAAAGATGACCACTATCTGATCTGAATGTGTAGGATTAAGAACAGAAAAATCACAAGTCAGCTGATGTCTTACCATAGACCTGAAGAGATGCCAATCTCCAAAGTTCATGTTCATTTCCTTCTTGAGCTCATCAAGGTTGCACTGAGACAGAACCCGACCGTTCACGTTGGCCTGCAGCGACAGAATTTGACAAAAACATTATGGCATTCAAAAAATAGCTTACAAACTTTAGATCAATTTGATCTTAGCAGTATGTTGGGGGTTGAAACAAAGTTCACAGTAGAGATGTTTAAGTATGCAGGCTGATGGGACACAGCTGGCAGGTTGACTAATGGATGTCTAATGGAGACATCAGAAATGTCATTGCTTCCTTCAGATGTTGTCCAGTGGAAAGAAAGGCTTCATTGTGAAACCTCTGTATGCTCCACATGGAGCTGATGAAACTACTCTTTTCCAATAGATGAACATGTATTTACAGGGATAGACTAATTTACCACACATCATGTCTCAGTCCCATTTTTTTTTTCACTTTTCTTTTAGAAATCAGTATTGTTTTCATGAAAAGGTTACAAAATAAGAGACTTTCAGAAAATGTTAATCACCTTCTGAAGAAAAAATAAATATTATATGAACAGATTTATTTTCTATTCACTTTATATAAAGTTGGTGGATAGTAAGTGGTGGACAGTAACAAAGTATATCTACTTCATTACTGTACTTAAAGGGATAGTTCATCCAAAAATGAATATTCTGTCATCATTTACTCACCCTCGAATCATTCCAAACCTGTATGAATTTCTTTCTTTTGCTGAACACAGAAGAAGATATTCTGAAAAAGGTGGGTAAACAAACAGATGATAAACCCCATTGACTTCCATAGTATTTTTTTCCATACTATGGAAGTCAATGGCTACCATCAACTGTTCTGCAGATGAAAGAAATTCATACAGGTTTGGAACAACTTGAGGGTGCGTAAATGACAGAATTTTCATTTTTGAGTGAACTATCCCTTTAAGTACATTTTCACTTATCTGTACTTTATCATAGTCTTTTTATTTTGGGAAACTTTTGCTTCACTACTTTCCAAAGCATAATATTGTACTACATTCCATAAAAACAATATTGCCTGTGTTACTTCAAACTGAAGAAATCTCCACTCCCTCTGAGATGCAAGAGCAACGTTCAGTTCGTGAACCTGCTGAATTGGTTCACAAACAAGATTCATTAGCAAATTGGACTGATCCAATTGCAGCCTATTGAGTCAACAACTCACTGATTCACTGATCCGGTCAAAATGAGCCAAAAACAGGGATATAATCATCGTAGCTTAAATGTGCGTGCAATTGATCAAGTGAAAAGTTACTGAGTTTTAGTATTGATTATTGTCAATTAAACCATATTTAGGTCATGACTAACAGTTATTTGTGAACTAATCTACTATAAAACTAGTATGTTTGTATAGCATTAACGGATTTTGTCCCATGTGTCGTTTGTATATTGTATTTTTATTGTATTTTTATACTATTTGTCACCACATATTTACACAAATTTAGTTTTTCCCCCATTTTTAAAATACATTAAAGTACATTAGTTCACTTGTTTGCACACTTGATTTATCGATAACTTAAATTGATATTTCAGTAGGCTGTGTTATATAATAACATTTTTTTTAAAAAGTTAGCTTATTTGCAAAATTTGATACTGACTAGTGCTGGCCAGAATAAATATATGGAGTAAAATAAATACAGAACGTTTTACTTTTAATATTTAAATATCATAAAAATTAAGTAAAAATAAAAAATGAGTGCTTATAATTTTACTGGAGTAGTATTTTAATAGGGTAAAAGAAATTAACACTTTTATTTAGCAAGGATACATTAAACTGATCAAACCTTACAGTAAAGACTTAAATTATTTAAACAAAAATCAATTTCAAATAAATGCTTATTGTGACCTGTCTATTCATCAAAGAATCCTGAAGAAAAAAAAAAAAAAAAATGTATTACAGTTTCCACATAAATATTAAGCAGCACAACCGTCTTCAAAATTAATAAGAAGAAATGTTTCTTGAGCACCAAATCAGCATATTAGGTTGATTTCTGAAGGATCAATCAAACAGTTATTTTAAATTGTAATAATATTTCATGATATTAACATTTTACTACATTTTTTTAATCAAATAAATGCAGTCTTGGTGAGAATAAGAGACTATCAAAAACATAAAAAATAAAAAATAAACACCATCCAGTAGCAGTTGTATTGCTTAATATTTTGGTAGAAAATATTAAATATATTTTTTATGGATTCTTTGATGAACAGAATGTGCAAAAGAACATCTTTATGGGAAAGATACACTGTTCAAAAGTTTGAGGTCAAATAAACACCTCTACTATTTTAAAGAAGCAATGGAACAACAAAGTGTACTCCGTTTGTAAAAAAGTGCCTATTACGTGCACAATAAAAATCGCATGCCAAACCTTTAAACGGCCAGACCTTTTAGTGCACTCCTCCAGAACATACCTTTTTGATTGTGCCGTTGTACTGTTCCAGCATGCTGGAGTCCAGGCCCTGGATCTGTCTGAGCTTCTCACACACTCCATCAATGCTAAGAGAACTGAGGAGGACCTGAGCTCCACTAGAAACCACAGAACCAGAGCCCTACACACATACAAGAATATATTCAATAATAATAATTCATAATGCATTCTGGGATAGCAAGGCATGAGACATGGTCAAAGCCATGCAATGCAAAAGCAGTACAACTGAAGAAAAGCCAAAGCAGTAATCCAATGTCATCTCGAGTGAGGAACTCTTGAGCAGTTATGGATGAAGGAACATGATACAGGATGGAAATTTCTGTCTGTCAAAGTCATGGATGTGAGCTATCATTGCAAGACTTTGTGGAAAGTAAAATAAATGTTTAATATAAAATGCGAATGTTAAAGTTTCTAGCATGTTATATGTTTGGGAACAGTTCTAAGGATTATATTATATTATTATATTATATTAATTCTCATGACATTGCTCCTTTCAATCATTTGAGGCCTTAGATAACTTCATAAACTACTCAATTAAAATTTTTCAAGCATGTATCATGGCCATATTCCAAGATGACCATGTCAATATTCATCAGGCTCAAATTGTGAAAGAATGGTTCAGAGAGCATGAAGAATCATTTTCACACATGAATTGGCACCTCTGAGTCCAGAAATCAATTTCATTGAAAGTCTTTGGGATGTGCTGGAGGAGACTTTACAGAGTGCTCACCTCTTGCATTGTCAATACAAGATCACAGAGCAGTGCAATGCGAGCATTTGTGGTTAAAAAGTAAATACATTTGTATTATTTTTGTTTGAAAATGCTCGATCGTTTAATTTCTTTAATTTCTTTTCGACTGAAGAAAGAAAAACAAACATCTTTGATGACATTGGGGTGAGTAAATTATAAAGAAATTTTCATTCAGAAGTGAACTAATCTTTTAAGAGTCTATGGATGATTCATTAGTAGAGTGATTTATTATGTTTCTAGCATGTTATATTTTTGGCAACAGTTCTTCTTACTCTACCTGATGAAGTGTGTAGCTTTTCATGTCTTAAACAACCATGTAGGAAGATGTATAATGGACATATTCCAGGATGACAAAGATTCATCAGGCTCAAATTGTGAAAGAAAGGTTGGGAGGGAGCTTGAAGAACCATTTTCACACATGAGAAATGTTGTGATGTTATTTTCATCAAGAGGTGCATCAATTTTTGGTCAAGATCTTGTATTGACAATGCAAGAGGTGAGCACTCTGTAAAGTCTCCTCCAGCACATCCCAAAGACTTTCAACGAAATTGAGGTCTGGACTCAGAGGTGCCAATTCATGTGTGAAAATGATTCTTCATGCTCTCTGAACCATTCTTTCACAATTTGAGCCTGATGAATTTTGACATGGTCATCTTGGAATATGGCCATGATACATGCTAGAAAATTTTTAATTTTGAGTAGTTTATGAAGTTATCTAAGGCCTCAAATGATTGAAAGGAGCAATGTCATGAGAATTAATATAATATAATAATATAATATAATATACACTGCCCGGCCAAAAAAAAAAAAAAAGAGTCACTGTTTGGATTTAAATAGGCAAATACTTAAAGGATTAGTTCACTTCTGAATGAGAATTTCCTGATACTTTACTCACCTCCGTGTTATCCAAGATGTTTATGTCTTTCTTCAGTTGAAAAGAAATGAAGGTTTTTGAGGAAAACATTCCAGGATTTTTCTCCATATAGTGGACTTCAACAGTTACCAACAGGGTTGAAGGTCCAAATGTCAGTTTCAGTGCAGCTTCAAAGGGCTCTACACGATCCCAGACGAGAAATGAGGGTCTCAACGATCAAGCATTTTCTAAAAAAATGTTTTTAAATGATCTGCACGCATGACGTAATCACGTTACAAAGGTCATGTGTGACATAGGTGGAAGTATCGATCCAGTGTCTATACAAAGCGAACGTGCAAAGACTGAGTCAAACGGCCTTTACAAAAAAAAAAAGGTAAAACAACGATATTGGACGATTTTGAAGTTGGAGGAGAAAATTAGATACGTTTTTCGCCCTTCCATGGTACTTCCACCTATGTCACGCGTGACCTTTAAACATAATGCGTGGCGCGTCACAGAGCAGTGAAGAAAGACATAAACATCTTGGATAACACGGAGGTGAGTAAAGTATCAGGAAATTCTCATTCAGAAGTGAACTAATCCTTTAAGTATTTGCCTATTTAAATCCGAACAGTGACTTGTGGCACTGTATATTATATTATTATATAATATTAATTCTCATGACATTGCTCCTTTCAATCATTTGAGGCCTTAGATAACTTCATAAACTACTCAAAATTAACATTTTTCAAGCATGTTCTTCATATGATGATGCATCCATATCTGGGCAAGCCTGCTTGGGAAACATCTACCGAGATGAGCAGCCAAAGAAATAAAAAATGTCCAAGACCATGATTCTTTGATCACAAATAAGTGCTGTGGATTCTCAACATAGCTTGACACCAATTGTTTTCACCTAAAATATTTGTGCTTAAGTCCTATTCATCATCAGAAGGCATGTTTACTAAGAAAAAATACAAGAAATACAAGTAAATTAGTGTCTTGAAAGCTGATTGGGTGGAACTGCAGAACAATGAAATGGAAGCAGCTAATCAAGAGGAGCCTATGAATAAGTACTCTCTACATTCAATCATAATATTAGCCTGTTCTCTAAAAACTCATTCGCATTTAGATTCAAGTTCACGTAAAAGTTGACAGTTTAAATGTTTATGGAGAAAAATCTTTGAGAATTTTTCATTAAACAGCTTAAATTTCATTCTGTTCTTTACATAAATCATCATATGGCTTCAGAGGACAGCATGTGATGTTCACTTGTTCACATATTTTTGGCCACATAGTGTATTTAAATAGAAATTTCACAATGACAGAACTGGCTGTTCATTTTGTTCTGGTTTTAAGTGAAGCAAGCCAAAATGAGCAGGAGTCCTGAAAACAACACAAACATGAAAAAACTGAAGCATTTTATTGTTTGTACCTGCTTCATTCTGAAGGGCTGGGATTTGATCTGGGAGTGACAAAAGGAGAGGAAAGGAGGGATTAGGTCACATGCTTCAATCATCAATGAATCAATCATGCACGTTATTTATGACAGATTCCGGTTTCACAGCATCCAACCTGCACGGATTTCACAGGAATGATTAGATCAAGCAGAAAACTTCATTCATGAGAGCAAGATTTTGGAGAAAGGACAAACTTGGCAAAGAGTTTGAACAGAAAAGATGAGAAGGAGAAACAGAGAGGACTTAGCGACTCTACGGCGAGAAGTTCATTCCAAACGGCCCCACCCTGATGGGCGAGTGTTCGAGCCGGGCGATAAGAGTGTAATTAGCGCGAGGGGCCGGGGAGGAGGAAACAGACGTGCGCGCTGAAGGAAGCGGGTCTCTCTGCTGATAAGAGCGGCCTCATTCAGCGAGCCGTCCCAGCACTGCTGATGCTAATCCAGCCAGCCTCTGATAGCAGCAGCCTTTCACACCACGCAGAACAAAGCAGTGATGAGGGGACAGACCAGAGAGCGGATCAAATGATGGAGGCATGAAAGAGCAAAACAACAGAGCTGAAGGAAGGAGGGCAGAATATGAAGAGAGAAAGCAGTGGCAGGGTTTGACTCAAGCAACAACAGTTTAGAAGAAGGTGCAGGAATGGAGAATATGCTGGAGGAGCTGAGAGATGTGTGTATAGGTGGTTTTGGGGATGTGAGCATTGGTAATGTTGTTATAAAGTGATTTATGATATAATCGGTCCGATCTGAGATAATCATGATTGTCCGTTATTTGGCCATTTTGAGGTTATTGGCATTAGCAGGTAACTGATTTGGCATGAGAAACGTCATTCCAGCTTGCAGTCAATGGATAGTGCACACTAATTGTATAAATATTGTGTAAATAAGTGTTCAATTAATTCAGAAATTGTATTTGAATTTTTTAAATGTTTTTAAAAGTCGCTTTTGCTCACCAAGGCAGCAATTATTTAAATAAAAAAATACAGTAAAACAGTAATATTATGAAATATCATTACATTTAAAATAACTAAATAAAAAAATACAGTAAAACAGTAATATTATGAAATATCATTACATTTAAAATAACTGCTTTCTATATTAATACATTTTTTAAATTATTAATTTAAAATAATTGTTAATTAAAACAAAAATGAATCTATAAAATGTATCCCTGTGATAAAATATTAATATTTAAAATAAAAATATTAATATTTTTAAGGATTATTTTGTGTGTTTAAAAGTGTCTTTTGCTCACTAAGGCTGTAATTATTTAAATAAAAAATACAGTAAAAACAGCGATATTAGGAAATATTACTACATTTAAAATAACTGCTTTCTATTTTAATACATTTTATAAAAGTTATTAATTTTAAATAATTAATTAAATCTATAAATATTTTCCTTT
>RJVU01018281.1:8683528-8698995 GCA_003731715.1 Anabarilius grahami | reverse complement strand
AACTACTTTTACTACTACTACTTACTACTAATAATTAAATAATAATAATAATATTAAAAATAATATAATTTATGTATATAAATAATATAAAGTATATATATGTAATATAAAATTAACCATCATTGTGTGCATTGTAACTTTTTTTTATTTAGGGTTTTTGTTTTCTAAAGTCAGTTTTGTTCTCGTTCGTATTTTGCTGTATAATTACCGCAGGTATGTTTCAGTAACTCGGGTGAACACAGGAGCATTTAGCTTGAACACGATAACCAATGTCTCTGATTGATTTCTCACCCGGTTGTAGAAGGGGTGTTGGGGTCCCGTAAGCCCACTAAAGTAGCTGCTGTGGGGTTGAGCGGCTGGCAGCACTCCAGCAGAGGGGAAAGGCCCGGGGAAAGGCCCAGGGAAAGAGCCCGTGGGAGAGCAGGCCAAAGAGTGTTGCCCAAATGCAGAGTGCGGCCGTACCGAAGCATCTTGCAGGGGCAGTGGGGGATAGCTGACTCCTCCGAGGTGCATCTGCTCTCGTGCATCTCGTACATCTGAAAGGGGGAGGGAGAAAGACAGAGAGAGAGAGAGAAAGAGTAGGAGAAAGTTAGATCCGAATCTTGGCCAGCACTTTAAAGGCATTCAAATCCTCCCACTCACAGTCGACTTCAGCCAAATGAAGCATTTATAGTAAGTTACATGTGAGAAAAGAAAGGCCTCTGTGGTTTGATTCTCTTAGAAAAACACAGATTTTTCCCAGCAGAAGCGGCAAATCGCACCTGAAAGAAATAAACGTGGGAAATGTCTCCCAATGAAATTCACATTCGCTCAAATGGCGAAGTCTCAAGGGCTGAAACATACGTCAGAATTTGTTTCATTGGATATAATATTTCTGAGTCACCCATGCAGACCAAATAAGACTGGCTGGGTGACTCAGGAAACAAGCGGCTCATCGAGATTCAGTGATGTTTCATTTCCTGAGGTGAACACAATGGAGATCTTACTCATCTCTCTGGGTTCACAAAGGAACCTTTATTGCACAGTCCATTGTCACATTGCACCATGCAATGTCTGCTGTCTCAAAGCACAGACCAGCTGACCATTATCATGTGATGAGATAATATCACCTCTCATATCTGCAATGATTTAGGGAGATGCACATCAATAAATTTAGCACTGTGTGCATTTACGCATCTACACTTGGGGACAAAAAACAGCCAGAGGACATCGTAAAAAAAAGTCTTGTGTGTATAAAATTGCACTCCATACACACACACACTTTTGAAAAGTGGGGACATGGGGTAATGTCCTCATAAGTCACCTCTTTTTGTAATACCTATGTCATACCCATGTCAATATACACATTTGTGTCCTGATATGTCACACACACACACACACGTTGGGTTTCCATGTTTTATAGGGACTTTCCATAGACAATGATTTTTATACTGTATAAACTGTAAATTCTATACCCTAACCCTGCCCCTAAACACAACCCTCACAGAAAAATGCATTTTTACATTTTCAAAAAGACTTTCGTTCATCTTCATAACACAAATGAAGATCTTTTTGATGAAATCAGAGAGCTTTTGTCCCTCCATTGACAGCTACGCAACTAACACTTTGCCTCTTCAAAAAGTTCATAAACAGATTGTAAAACTAATCCATATGAATAGAGCGGTTTAGTCCAAATTTTCTGAAGTTTATATGAGGAACAGATTGATTCTTTTCAGAAAACTTGGACTAAATCACTCAATCCATATGGATTAGTTTTACGATCTCTTTATTAACTTTTTGAAGCGTCAAAGTGGTAGTTGCGTAGCTGTCAATGGAGGGACAAAAGCTTTCAGATTTCATCAAAAAGATCTTCATTTGTTTTCTGAAGATGAATGAAAGTCTTACAGGTTTGAAACGAATTGAGGGTGAGTAATTAGTGACAGAATTATCATTTTTGGGTGAACTATCCCTTTAAAGCATAATGCATTGTAAAAGTATTCAAATGTGACACAAAGCATCAAGCAATTAAAGCTATATCTTTCATCTAAATTTGGCATTTTGTCAATTATTGTCTACTGCCAAATAGCATTTATGTGGTTGGGTTTTGGTTAGTTTCTACTTAGCTTTATATAAAAACAACTAAAGTCCATGGTATGTCCTCCTCCTTATTTATAGCTAGGCAAATGTGTTTGTGTGGGTTTGTACCTGCGATGATCTCCCTTAGTTTGGGATCCAGGTTGACAGTACAGGGCAGGAACATCTCCACATCACGAGCGGTGAGAACAGGGGTGTGCGATGAGAGAAACACCTCAAAACTGCGAATATCACCATCGATCTCCAACAGAGGCTCCACATCTTTAGTGGTGGGGATGTTTTTAGAAATCCTGCAATGAGATAGTGACAATTAGCATACAGAATAAACAGCAAAGGCATACCAGTTTCAGAAATTCAACAAATTTTGGAGCTAAAATGTCCCAGATATTTAAAATGTTGGAGTGGGAGTTGATGCAAATTAAAGCGGAACTCAGTAAGATTTGCAAAGCTCCCCCTACAGGTTCCTTCAGTGAATCACACTGTCGTAAATACTCCAAGCGCAGCTCTGGACTACAACGACTACAACGCTCACCAGCGCAGTAGTTTTGCAAATACAGTACAAGAAATCTCGATGGAGGTGGGTAATTTTCGAAATTGTCTTATAAAGTCATAATATATACATTGTTTTTGAATTACCGTAAAGCATTTTGTCACTCTCGCGTGAACGTGAACATGAGGCGAGATTGTGTCGGGTCGGCGCAGCTCAACTTGCAAGTGCTGTTTTCTGGCGTAGACGTGCCAGAGGGGGTTAGTGCACGCCTCAAACACACCACTACAAGTCAATTAACCAGCGTAAGGACTTAGAAAACTATTTATGAAGGTAAAAAAGTTACTTAGTTCTGCTTTAATGTACAATTAAATATTATATATACTATATTAATAATAACATAATTACATATATAACTACCCCAATAAAGAAAAAAATGCCCATGAAAATCAGTTCCAGCATGTAAACATTGGGGGTTCATTTCTGACACTGATTAATAGATTGATTGATGGATGGTCACATTGCTTTAATGTGTATTAATAACATGTAAATCTACTCTAAATTGCATCTCACTAATCACTCTTAGCCCAAGTTTTTGAACGCATGTGGCTACTGCAGTTATTTCTGCACTACGTTGTCAGATAAATGGTTTCCCATTGCAATTTATCTTATGCGTGGGAATTCATATCAAATAAATCTGAAGATTTGCTTCTGCTGAACGCAGACATTTTGCACACCCCATATTTCTTCCTCTATCTTCTTATCTGCCCCCAGCCCACGCCTTTGTCTCTATGGTAAGAAAAGCTAGCTTGAATCTTTTTATTGGTCGACATGTGGGCACAATAAGTTCTTATTTCCATACTGATCATTTCACCGTGAAGAGGGTGAGCTCAGTGCTTGGCCCCGTCCCATACCACCGGTTTAAGTAATCCAATTTTAGCTGTTTAAACTGGGCAGGAGAGAGCTGACATAATGACACTCAGATGACCTGTTGCTAAACTGAGATGGTGAGGCAGTGTAAACAAACACTGATAACTAAATGTGAGACGATACACACCTGGAAGCAGCATCTACAAATAGTCAGTTCATCAAATGATCTCTGACCTGATATACCACGACTGTTTATACGGTGTCCTCACTACATAAAACAAAGCAACACTATATTGTGTCGGTTGTTTGGTTGTTATTTCAAGCCTAAACCGAGAGCTCATTGGAGCAAAATTCAACTCAAACATGGATGAGCCAGGAGAGATTGATTGTGGATGTTGAGAAAAATCACATATCAATGTTATTATTGTTAAAGGGGTACTTTTTTTACTTCAAGGGATACTTAAAGGGAACATTTTTGAAATTGGTGCTACCTGACAAGAAAGAAGAGTAAAAAGGCGGTCATCTTCCATTTTGCCAAATAGGTTTGAAAACTTCAACACCCATAATGCACTGGGCATATTACCACCCAAGACCACTCCCACCAGTCTGTTATGGATACGCTTACCAGAGTCAAATACTGCCTTGCTTTAGTAGGAAATACTTCTTAGCAAACTTTTAGTCATAATGGTGTCAAAATTAAAAGAGTAAACGTTTAACGTAAATTAGTTACTCTGTTTCCATTGAAGGATCCAGCGTGTTGTAGGCAGCAGCTAAAGGCTGCAAAGAACTGTAAAATACGGAGAGAACAGCATGTTAGAAAATCTGAAAAAACAGTGTTTGTAGTCAACAGTTGCGTTGATTGTCACGTGCAGGTAAGAAAGCTGTTTCTATAGTGCTCCATTTTTACTATAATACCGTTTAAAGAGTAGACATAGAACAATACAATTTTCAGTGATAAACCCTTACACTTAATAACAGTATGATGATCCGACTGTCCGTGGGTGGGATTAAAAAAAATAAAATAAATTAATTAATTAAGTTACTTGAACTTTGAGGTACTCATGTATTGGTAATTTTGTTGTTACGTGCTTTTGTCATTTTTAATAGTCTGTTTTTTTTCTTAATATTTCTATGTAGCTTTAGTTATTTTTATTTCAGTTTTAGTCATTTTTGTACCTCAACTTATAATTATTTAAACTACAAAAAATTACTTTTAATATTTTTATTTTTAGTTAACAATAATAACACTGGTTTAAACAAAATTAACTTAATTAAATTACACTACACTACAACAAAAATGAAATAAAAATGGCCACAAATTCATTAGCATTTTGAATTATACCATGATAGTGCATTAACTTTGGAAGCCCTAAAATACAAACAAACAAATAAAAATAAAATAGAAATGTAACTAATATATTAATTCACATTATGACAAATCCTTCGAATTCCAGAAAAAAAAAGAAGAAAAAAAAACATTTCATACCATTCTTTAGATGGTATGAAAATACAAAGAGTGACACATGACGCAGGGCTCCGCCTACAAGTATTGACATCATGCACAAAAAAAGCCTTCTTATTAGGGTTGTAGTCAAAAAGATCTAATACACCAACCATATAGTTTTGCTGATTCAGACCGTGATGTTATTTTGGTCAATTGACACTGAACAAAAATGTGTAAGATTTCCTTTGAAACCATTTTCACTCAGAAATTGCTAGTAGATTTCACAAATAATTACAAAGAAACAAGTAACACATTGAATGAAACACGCAATTTTTAAGTTGAAAGACTAAAATAGTATTTTCTTGTAAAATGTAATTTTACAGTATAAACCTTTTTTTTTATTTTTTTTTATGTATAATCTCTCTGTGCACCAGTGAAATATTATCAAGATTTCCCCATGACATTTTGTTGCATTGCACAGCATTTTTGCTCTCAGCGTGGACAGAAAAAAACCTTGTTGTTGATTAGGCCATAGTGTTACGGTCATTATGACCTGGATGGCATGTTAAAATATCATGTTCCAAAAGTTTAGAAGACCATTTTAGTTAATTGCTTTGGTCTCATCCTCCTCTGATGACTGTATAAATAACGATGGTCACCAAATGACTCACAATTTCAGTCGAGAAGTGTGTGCGTTGGAGGGCGAGCGAGTGGCTGGGTGTGAGAGCAGATGTTGAAGTCTTTGGACAAAGGCCCACACTGTGCTACAGCAGGCCTGTGTGTCAGCGGGTCAGAGTAGGATGCTGTGCTAACAGTCAGCTGACCTTCCGCATGATGGACATTAGGTAGAGGTCTCGTACTTAGGGTGGAGCTCAAGGACGTGACCAACATAAAGATCGAACTTGAGTGCAAACACATGCTTGCTTGTTTGTTCCACACACACATGCAGAAGCATCACTTTAAGAAGGGCTGAACAAGAGACGTGTGCTGGTGAGAGAGGTTTGGTTCATTTCCCACGCACTGGATTAAGCAGAAATGGGCAGATTGTGTCTCTTCCGAAATCCAGCTGGGCTTGTTTATTTGTGTGTGTGTGTGTGAGCATGCTCACAGACAAACAGGAGCCAGTGACAAGAGCCTCTCTAGAGAACCAACTTCCTCTGTCACAATACACACACACTTTCCACTGTCTCTGCTTAGAAGGAACCTGCTTTACAGAGGAAGAACATTTAAGAAAGATTTAGAAATATTAAACAGTTCTTCATAGTGTCTGTGAGACATATTCAATTAATGATCTCTGAATTAGTGGTGTTTTCTAAGGCAAGCACAGTCAGTAGCGTGTTTACCCACCACGCAAAGCATGAAATTGCGTGGGCCCCCGTGATTTCTCCTGAGGGGGACCCCCCAGTGGTGTAGTCTATGCGATATGCAGGTATATGCCGTATACCCACAAGGAAAGGTAAGGGATTTCCGTATACCCACTTAAAAAAGCGTGACGATACGGATTTGGCGCTCTTTAATGTGGCGTGACAGATTGCTGTATAGAAGCGGCAGCCTGAAGTACACATGAACTGATCCTCTCCTCCGCTTTAATACTAGTTACAGCGTGAAATAAACATGAATGAACATCTGAAGGTATGTCAAAAGATACAGTACAACTTAAAATCTGTATCATGTTTCATGTAATCGCTCAATCAGTGCTTCAACCTCGGAAATAAAAAAAGTTAATAAAAAAGTAACATTTTGTAAACAAATAAACGTAACGTCACATTTACCTCAGAACAAACATATCCGGGGACCATAAACTCGTTAGTCAGCTAGAAAATTAAATCTAGAGAGGAGCATTTAGTTAAATATATACACCATATTACATATTAAAGGGTTAGTTCACCCAAAAATGAAAATTCTGTCATTAATTACTCACCCTCATGTCGTTCCACACCCGTAAGATCTTCGTTCATCTTCAGAACACAAATTAAGATATTTTTGATGAAATCCGATGGCTCAGTGAGGCCTCCATTGCCAGCAAGATAGTTAACACTTTAAGATGCCCAGAAAGCTACTAAAGACATATTTAAAAGAGTTCATGTAAGTAAAGTGGTTCAACCTTAATATTATAAAGCAACAAGAATATTTTTTGTGCGCCAAAAAAACAAAATAACGACTTTTCAACAATACCTAGTAATGGCTGATTTCAAAACACTGCTTCGAAGCTTTACAAATCTTTTGTTTCGAATCAGTGGTTTGGAGCGCCTAAGTCACGTGATTTCAGTAAACGAGGCTTCGTTACGTCATAAGTGTTTCGCAGTTTCAATAGTTCACGTGACTTTGGCAGTTTGATACGCTATCCGAACTACTGATACGAAACAAAAGATTTGTAAAGCTACGAAGCTTCATGAAGCAGTGTTTTGAAATCGGCCATCACTAGATATTGTTGAAAAGTCATTATTTTGTTTTTTTGGCGCACAAAAAAAATATTCTTGTCGCTTTATAATATTAAGGTTGAACCACTGTACTCACATGAACTGTTTTAAATACGTTTTTAATAGCTTTCTGGGCATCTCAAAGTGTTAATTGTCTTGCTGTCAAAGGAGGCCTTACTGAGCCATCGGATTTTATCAAAAATATCTTAATTTGTGTTCTGAAGATGAACAAAGGTCTTACGGGTGTGGAACGACAATTAACGAGTAATTAATGACAGAATTTTCATTTTTGGGTAAACTAACACTTTAATTATAATTTTGTATGCTCTTTAATAGCCTATTTATTGCATGTTTGAATAAATCTATCAAGTTGACAGCCACCATTTAAATGTTTATATTTCAAAAAATGAATTTGAGTAGAAATAATTTTAAAGTTAGTAGGCCTATTATAACTTTATTATTATAAAAAACTCCTTAAGTGTAATGTAAGTTTGTAAACAAATCAGTTCATTTTAACCTTCAATATTAATGTAGTACCAACTGATTCCCATGTATGTTTTACACCATTTAGATAAAAAATTTGCCATGTACTGTACCTGATATACAGTATATCCAATCGATCGAAATGCATAACTATGATGACAGACTGGCAGGAAATTGGCAGGAAAGACTGTGCAAAGCAGAAGTCCAAACAGTGACATACTGATAAGCCTCATCTTTCCATTATTGTTAATAATAGTTGGAACCTGCACTCTTAAATGTGCATTGAAAATTGCCAGCTGATAAAACCTATGCTTCAGGGACCATATTCATATAACATCTAAGGCTAAATGTCGATCTTAACTGGCTGAGTTAGATGGTGATTGACACTAAACAGTAGAAAATCAGTCCAGTCTCTCCAGCTGTAAATGTCATTGGCTATTAAAGTCTTGTGTTGCTTATAATAAATGACATATTGATAACACACACATAAGAAGTCTTTCAGAACGCTCTCAATTACGCAGCTTAGATCAGATGCATACTGTATGCATTAGTGAGTGTGGTGGTGCTTAAGGGGTGTCGCTCTGGGACGGGTGAGTATGAGGCTGGGAGGGTCACTGCAAAAAACTAGACCTATCTGGTTATTTTCAAAGCTGTAATGACAGCACAAAGTGCCCCACAATATTAGTTCATAGTAGCAACTTTGAATTGGACGTCCATAATGAAGGGTTTGTAATCATGTAATTCTAAATAGAGATGTTTGTCATTGACTTGTTTATGGAATACTAAAACAAACACACACATACATTCAATAGTGTGCAGTGAGCAGTTGATGAGAAAACTGCTGTATTTAATCTGGCATGTAGTGAGACAGCGCAAACACCCCGACACAGGCCTCGTCCAAACACAACACCCAGACTAAAACATTTGAGGCGTCCATAAACACCAGAATGACGAAGTCATTCCAATGACTGGCTAAAACAAGACTAACCAGACAAGGAGGAAGAGACACATCTGCAGGTCTTGAGGGGAATTTTCACTCTCAGCCAGACCCAGGCCAGCCATCTCCCTACACAAATTGATACGCTGGTTCCCTTTCCCTTTACTTCAGCCTTTTGTGTTAGTCAGTCTGCGTTGTTTTTCTGTACTTTTTGCAGTTTTATTAAAATAAGGGGAAGAGCAGAAGAGAATGAGATCAGGAAATGACAAGCTGGACTCAAACTTTCATCACCCACATGAGCACCGCAGCTCAATGTGTCAGAGCGTGTGTGCTAACTGCTAGGGCACGGCTCCAAATAATCAGACAGAGTTATGAGAAGGGCTGGGCAAAAAATCTCATTTCATAATATTTAAAATTTATTTTCAAACAGTTTTTTTTTATAATCGAATAAATCCATGCACAGAGAAAAAAAAAATACCAATGTAACAATACATATACTGTTGTAAAAGGATTTTAATATGCATATTCAAAAGGGTCATTATGTTGTAGTTTTTTTAAAGAAATTAATACTTTAATTCTGCAAGGACGCAATAAATTGATTAAAAGTGACAGCAAAGACGTTTATAAATGTTACAAAAGGCTTTTAAATAAACATTGTTCTTTTGACATTTATACATTTCTACTCAAATATGTATCAGTTTTCACAAAAATACTAAGCAGCACAACTGTTTTTAACATTGATGATAATAAGAATATGTTTTGAGCACCAAATCAGCATATTAAAATGATTTAATAATATTATAATATTAATATTATGTGAAGAGATAATGAGAGACTGCTGTCATCAGTCAAATACTGAT
Source organism: Anabarilius grahami (assembly GCA_003731715.1). NCBI lineage: Eukaryota > Metazoa > Chordata > Actinopteri > Cypriniformes > Xenocyprididae > Anabarilius > Anabarilius grahami. The sequence continues at coordinate 8,689,421 of RJVU01018281.1, read as the reverse complement.
CAGAGGACTAATGTGCCTGATGAAGACCGGACTGGTCAAAATGTTGCAAATACATTTCTGGAGCTGCAATTTAAAGTGTGTGAACATTATATTTCTTTGCTTATTCAGACTCGCGTTTTGCAAAGATGCTCTTCAAATCAAAAGTTGAGAGACAATGTTTTCAAGGCCATTTTGAGAATCTTGTTAAACATTTAGCCTGATTAAAAATCTTTTCATTGGTCATTTCAATACACAAACAACAGGAAGTAGTCATTTAGTGTATTCTGTCTATGATAAAAACTCAAAATTGCCAAAAGTAGAGATGTGTGTTTGAGGGTTACGGATATGATATATGCAGTTGCAGCTAATTTTATTAGACACAGTAGGCAGTGGATTAAGCATGCTAATTCCACCTCGAATACACTATACTATAGCAAGTATTTGTATTCAACTATTCATATATACACACACAAACATCATGCCGTGGCCAGTGGAAGGCTAATCTTTCTCCAGCTGTACACATCAGCATGCTTAGAATACTATTTATAATCAATTGAAGCTGATGTAATTCTTCCACCAGAAAAAGAGCTTTTGAAGCTGGTGGGAGAAGTTGGCTTCAACATCAAGTGATTTGTTTAGCAATTACTTTTGACATTCTTGCCTTTGCTACAAGAGAAAATTGCCAAGGAAAAAAGTGCTATCATTCATCTGTCATGGAAGCACTGGGAATGAGGGAAATTAATTGCCGTTCAAGATACTTGCCATTTTAGAAGTGCACACAAAGATAAAAGAACATCAAGAATACAAAAGGCGTTTCAAACAATACTGCTATTGATCACACCCGTGTTGCATCGTTCAGGCTAGCGGCGTGGCTGCCTTAAATATTGAGCACTTGAGATGTCTCTCTTCGGGTTTATCCAAAAGCTAATCGATCCCAAAGCTGGCTTAGCCCTTTTTTTCCCCCGTTCCTTCTCTTCTTCTTTTTCAAAGACTCCCACACACAGCAGCTGACGGGAAGAGTATAATTCTCCCACTATTTTCCCCTTTGACCGGGTGCTGAATGTGGCACTTGACTTTGCTTACAGCCACCCTTGTGTGGACAGTTTGAGGACGCTCAATGAGGCCCAAACATGGTGATGCCACCCTGGCCTCAATAAGGGGCCCAGAGAATCAATGTGCCCACCACGAAAAGAACAACAGTCGCGGTCACCAGCCGACAGATTTTGTATGGTAGGTGGATGGTGGAGGTCATGGGGTGTTGAGAAGCGGGACGGGTTGGTGGGCATATGGAGTGGTGGCTATCTAATCAATTAAACATTCAAAGATTTATTGTATATGATGGTCTCTTGGGGGATTGAGAATGACCTTGGTAGACTTTTATTCACATTTTATTCAGTTAGTTCATTTTTATCTCTGGCAGAGTTAAGCTGTTCTAAATCACAAATACATAAGAACTGAAATAAACGAGGCAGTGCAAGAACCCAGAGAAACCTCCAAACTGGCAGCCAAACTCCCAGAAATGAGTAAATCCATCTGTAAACAAAAGCGTCTTGCCCAGAAGCTTAAAAAAAAACTCTAATGAACTTTCATGGGATTTTTTTCCCCCATTCATGAAAGCTGAGTGCTGCCCCAGAGCAGCAGTGGAACACAGTTACACTGGAAAACAATAGATATTTATAGAACTACTGTAAGTCTAATGATGTTGGTTACTGGCAGGTTAAGCTATGAGAGTAACTTTGGCCAATAGATTATTATTAAGCAGACTGACAGTAAACTGATCACAGTGGCAACATTCTATTTTTAAACATCCCAAGAGACATCAAACATCCAAAACAGATCCATTTGATAAATCATAATATACACATATTGACCAGATTTTTTGTTTTTGAGTGTGTCCTCTATGCATGTTCCTGGAATTAATTGCAGTAACTGGAGAGTGCACTAGGTGGCAACACACAACAGTTGGGCCACCACTGTAAAGAAGAAGAAGATGATGAAAAACAGCAATAAAAACAACAGTGAAAACTACTGCAAAAGGTGGAAACAACAACAATGGAAGTGCAAGGAGGTCAGAATGTGTTTGTACAATTCGAACTTGAACGTAAAGGCGGTAAAATGATGTGTACTCTTCATCGAGCATAGATTTAATTGGAAAAACATGCCGGTTCATCTGAATTTCAGGTGCTTCAGAAAGTTCATATAAAAACAAAAAACAAAAAAAACCAGCAAGGAACCATTTAGAGCATACTATTCTTGCTAAATATCGATATCGTAAATATCAATATCAACTGATTAAAGATGGTTGACATACTGAGGCTTTTTGCCTTTATAAGAAGGCTATCGTCTTCCTGTAAAGCTCTTTATACGGCCTCTACCTTAGAGTTGCATTACGCATGAATGTCAGTCTTAGCCACACAACTGACAGGTTATTGAGTACATCCTTCGGTTTTACATGAAAGTTCTCTCCTCAGATTTGCTGACACAACAGCTTAGGGTTCTGGGAGTCAATTTCAGTTCCCCTGGTGATTAAAATGGTAATTCACCGCTGGCAAGATGGGCTTTTAATAAAACTTGGCTGTCTATGCAGTCGAAAGGTGAATTTTTTTTTTCTTCCTAAATCGGTGCTACATGCTGTCAAAAGTCAGCAAGATGATGTCAGACGATGCAGTGTGGCGTCCCCTTTTCCCTTTTGGCATGAAACTTCAACATCATTAATACACTGCATCATCTAACATCATCTTGCTGACTTTTGACAGCTTCAGGGCTTTTGTTAAAACTACAGATCGTACCTACGCATTTCTATAACGGGTAGATCTGTGTGAAGGTACACTCTAAAAAAATGTTGGGTTAAAAACAACCCAAGTTGGGTTGAAAATGGACAAACCCAGCGATTGGGTTGTTTTAACTCAGCGGTTGGGTTCAATGTTTGCCCAGTGTGCTGGGTAGTTTTTTTTAACTCAACTATTGTTTAAAAATTACTATATAGCTGGCTTAAAATGAATCCAAAATAGATTGGAAATAAAAATCAGACACATAATAATTACTAGAGGCAACAATAATAATCAAAAGGTGAACATTTATTAATGAGCAATTTAATAAATGTTTATTGTTTAATTATTACTCAAACATATTAATAAATGTTAATTTCCAACAAATTTTAAGTTCATTTTAAGCAAGCAATACAGTAATTTTTAAACAATAGTTGAGTTAAAACTACCCAGCAGGTTGGGCAAACATTTAACTCAACCGCTGGGTTAAAACAATCCAATCCCTACCCTCTAAAAAAATGCTGGGTTAAAAACAACCCAAGTTGGGTTAAATATGGACAAACCCAGTGGTTTTATATAACCCAACTACTGTTTAAAATGACTATATGGCTGGCTTAAAATGAACCCAAAATAGGTTGGAAATTAAAAATCAGACTAGAGGCAACAATAATAATCAAAAGGTGGACATTTATTAATAAGCAATTTAATAAATGTTTATTGTTTAATTATTACTCAAACATATTAATAAATCTTCATGTATTAAACATTAATAATTGTTCATTTCCAACCTATTTTGGGTTCATTTTAAGCAAGCAATACAGTAATTTTTAAACAATAGTTGAGTTAAATAAAACTTCCAAGCAGATTGGGCAAACATTTAACCCAACTGTTGGGTTAAAACCAATCGTTGGGTTTATCTTTTTTTTTTTTTTTTTTAACCCAACTTAGGTTGTTTTTAACCCAGCATTTTAGTGTAATGTATGGAGAAAGAGTACACATTGTTAATTTGCATATATTACCAACATTGTAACAATACAAATCTGGTTAAAAATCAGTGAACTTGATGACGCCCTAACATGTGTGCACCAACATCATGATGGCCTTTACTCACAATAATGGCCACAAAAATGGACCTCATGGCACAGACCTGCAAAACATCACAGGAACGATCCAAAGAGTGACTTTAAATCCCTCTGTGCAGCACACAGCCTCTTCCCTAGTTTCAAACTCATCTCATCCATCTGGAGGTCACTTTGTGCACCCAATAAATGCACTCCCTATCTTAGATTGGGCTTCTCTCCTTTGGGAAATAGATGGGGCTTTCAACCGCCTAATCATTTATAGAGCCTCTGGGCAAATAATGGCTGCACTTTTTAAATTACTAAGTTTACCTCTTCCACCAAAGAGTTCTTGAAGGATCAGGTTCATGGACAATAGCTTCCCTCCAAAGGCGGAGGAGAAAACACATCGAGATGCTAGAGACAAGACCGGTACGTGACAAAAATGCGAATTCTCAGGAAAGTGAGGAATCCCAACTCAAAGGCAAAATGGTTCAAAAGAGCAGAAGAAAGGAAGGAAGCCGTGTGCTTTTCAGAAGAATTACTTAAAGCCTTATTAGGCTTTTCGCATAAAGGAAAATCACATAAATGTGCTTCAGAAGGGGCTTTTATCTCCCGACGTAATTGCGACTGAAATTACAATAATTGTACCAATTAAAGTAATCCTGAATGAACAGTATGTCATCTTAATGTTTCAGTACTTGGGAGAAGAGTCTGTCTAATTAGCTCCAATAGCCTCGCACACACTCACTTCGAGTGTCATTAGTTAGAAAGTTTCGCTAAAAATCGCTTTAAATCCTGGATTTGAAGCCCAGCACTGAGAGCCAATTGTTCCCTCAATGAATAAGCCGAGCATTGTGACAGGAAGCATTGTGAGCGGGACAAGCCTTTCGGAAAAGCGCAAGGGCTTCCGTGTTCTTTTTCTTTCACCCGTGAATGTCACACCGTGTTGGCACGCCAAGGAGATGCCGAGAAGTGTGGACGAAAGGTGAAGGGGCGTGTCCTCCTTCCTGCTCATTCACAATGAATCCCTCCAGCGATTGGCCATTTTGGACCGTGCCACGCCAACTCTCCTGGTGGGTTAATTAACAAGGGCCGCTCTCGGAGTAGGGGAGGAAAGGACATATGTTACCGGGCCAGAGCCGGCTGATAAGGGAAGGGCGGACTGGGCATGGTACCCGGCCCAGTCAGGTTCTGTCATACCATCCTGGCACAAGCCAGACACCAGATGTCAGAGCAGAACCGGCTCGGCGGGCCACACCTCGTAACAAGCGCGAAACCGGAGCAAAGTGCCATAAATAAACTCCCGGTGGACCTGACTCTGCTCAAAAAGTCCACTACAGATCATGGCCAACAGCCACCACAACATCTCTCTAACTCACTCGCTCGCTTTCCATTTGGACTTCCGCCTGTTTTTATGGTAAACGGCCCAAATGTGTCTCACTATAACTAAGACATTCTCGGCCCAAAATAACAGCCATAAAGACCAAAAAAACAACCGTGACTCATGGTCCGACAGAATTGAAGTCCAGACTAAATGGCCTAAAAAAGCTTCACAGTGAAGCAGAGAGTGACTGAAGTAAGTGTCAAAAAAGGTAACTGGTTGGACATTTTCCTTTCAATATGTTGTTAGTGAGTGTGAGTGAGTAGTTTTACTCTAAATACAGAGGTACAAACACACTTTCCTCTGGTCAAGTTGGTTTATAGACCTGGTGGTTATAAAGGACACAGGAATCTGTGTTTCTCGCCTACTTGGTTGGATTACTGTAGCCTGTCTTAATGTTAATCATAAAACAAGCTGATGTTATTAACAGATTATTCACATTCTGGTGCAGATTAAAGGGCCGGATCACTAGGGGACCGGAGAGTCGTTTCCATACTACAGACGATAAAAGACGTAACACTCATTGGTGTAGTAGTCTTAGGCCAGAAATAGTTTACATACATATATGAAGACACTAGGACAAAAGTTATTTGTTTTGTTTATCCATCCATCTATCTATATCTATATTCCCCTATTGTTTTTTATCATCATACAACAAAATTTAACATACTTTTGGACAAATTATACATAAGTGTTCAATAGCA
>RJVU01018281.1:8644792-8667443 GCA_003731715.1 Anabarilius grahami | reverse complement strand
ATATATATATATATATATATATATATATGCACTGCCCTCCAAAAGTTTGGAAACGCCCTAGAAAAGTGGTGTTTTGGACAATATTGGCATGAATCCTTTTTAATTTTGCACTGATAAGGGACAACACAAACTACAAAAACATATTTTATTATGAAAACAGTTTATACATAGAAAAAAACTTAAATTTTCGATTCATCAAAATGTCCACCATTAGCAGCTATCTGACCTAAACTGGGTTCTAATTGGTTCATTGTATTCTAAACTTAATTGTCAATCAATTGTTGAAGCTATTAAGGTGTGCTGACCCAAAAATCTTTTACAAACCTGGGACAAAGTTTAAACCATTAACCAGGCATCACAGCTGGCAAAGGGGCATGTCTGACTTTGACATGTATATATTGCCATTATTATGTAATCAAAATGAAAATTATTATTGCTGGTCTTAAATGATAATGTCAAGTTACTGTAATGTATTTGCACCAAAAAAAGGATAAGGATTTATGCTTATATTGTCCAAAACCACACTTTGCCAGGGGTGTTTTGTTTATGTGTTTTGGCCATTCATTTACTCAACACTGATTTTTTGGGGGCCTGAAAACTCAAACTTTTGAAAGCGGGTTTCAAAAGTGCTAAACTATACTGTTATCATCTGCGTGTAAACTACAGAACCATGAATGTGAAAACAGTGACTTCATGCGCATGTGTATTACGTGTTGAGTCTATATGTGCGTAGTGTTTCTTTACAAAGTGACATCGCCATCTACTGGCCTGGCATGAATAACACAGCGTTTAATCATTTGCGCATATCTGAGTGAACGGGGATGGTTTTGACAGCGTCGTCTTCTGTACGCGAAAAACGCAAATGTTTTTTGGTACATCATTATCGTGTAAATATAGCCTAAGTTGCCATTGTCTTGCAACTTGCACTGCTAGAATGCAATGCAAGAATGCATTAAAGGTATTCGGTTTTCAGTAGGAAAGGTGTCATTTAAGCGGCCCCTAAAGTAATAATTAACAATTTTTACAATGGAAGTGATTCAATCAAAAACCAATTTTAGCTCGATAATAATTTTCCTATTGTCACTGTGAAGCTGCTTTGAAACAATATGTATTGTGAAAAGCGCTATATAAATGAAGATGACTTGACTTTACACTCGGCCTGTAATGAGAAGCATGACAGTAAATTTGATGAATTCTCACCAAAGAAGATGTACAGAAGTGTGAGCAGACTGAGGGCCACAGCGGTGGCCAGTTTTGTGTCAACAGCGAAGCCGAGGACCAGAGCCACAGATCCACAAAGCAGCAGAGTCAAAACCACCACCAACCACGAGAACTGGAACAACGGCTCCACCTGCTGCCCGGCAAACGTTTTCATCTCATCTGATACAGTGACAACATGATCAGATATCAATCAGATGGTAAAGACACAACAAAGCCTTCTTGAATAGTCATTTCTGGCTCATACCCTCCAGTTTCTTAAGCAGGAAGGACTTGCCGCTGCCCCACTGAGCGTAAAGCCCCACACAGATGGGCGGCTGCATGGTGGGCTCACTCAAGATGTCCGCCAGAGCGCTGCTGTACAGGTCATAACCCAGCATGTCCCCATCACACTCAGAGGGAGACAGGTGCTCTGGGGAGGAAAACGTCAGAACAGTTGTAGACAGACATGTTAGTGTGCAAGCAAGTTTTGTTTGAGGAGTACTCACTGGCTCCAAATATCTGAGTGAGGATGCTCTTCTGGTGCGTGCAGTCAATGTTGTACGGTGTCTCTCCCTCTTTGTTGGGCCGGTAGAGCAGACGACCATCTTTGGGGTTCCTCAAGAGCAGCTCGGCGAGTTTACGGCTTCTTCCACGAATGGCGATATGCAGGGCTGTGTCACCTTTCTGAGAAGATAACATTCAAATGGTTGTCAACATTAAATATTGATAAAAATAACTAGATGAGTAAAGTTTGATGACAAACTTTGATGTTGGCTTGACAAAGCCAGGTCTGAAAGTTTAAAATAACTTTGAACAGACTGAAATTTGAAAGTTTTTCTCAGAGAAAGTAAGTTATTAACATAATTTAACATTTTGCTAGCATGTTTTAACACATTGCTAGCATGAATTAACATGTTGCTAACATGATTTAGCAGGTTGCTAACATGAATTGGCATGTTTTAACACTTTGTTAGCATGAATTGGCATGTTTTTAGAATGTTTTAACACTTTGCTAACATGAATTTGCATGTTGCTAACATGTTTTAACACGGATAGTATGAATACAATTTTTTTTTTACACATTGCTAACATAAATTAGCATGTTGCTAGCATGTTTTAACACATTGCTAACATTAATCAGCATGTTTTAACACTGTTAGCATGAATTAACATGTTGCTAGCATGTTTTAACACATTGGTAACATGAATTAACATGTTTTAACATCGCTAACCTGAATGAGCGTGTTACTAACAAGTTTTAGCACATTGTTAGCATGATTTTTCCATTTGATGAAAATCGTAAGTTGGATCAGTTAGAAAAGATATAGCACACAGTCAGAACAGTCTGAAAGTCAGACCAAATTTTGGCGAAGCAGCAGCAGAAGCAGATTAAGAAGCAGCAGAAGAAGCAGCAGAAGAAGAAGAAGAAGAAGCAGAAGAAGAAGCAGAAGAAGAAGAAGCAGCAGCAGCAGAAGAATTATAAATAGTAGATCAGTATGTAGATCAAGCCAAAACGATGTACATGTAAATGTGGTCAATTGAATAATTTTACCTTGTCCACCGCTGAGACTTTGGCTCCTTTGTCCAAAAGAAGCTCCACAATTTCCATGTTTCTCATCTTGGTGGCTTTTATGAGAGGAGTCTCTGCATCCTGACACATGAAGACATGTAAATAGGCTTGTCTTTCTTTACAGTAAACAATTATTAGCATTATATTTATAATTTTTATATAGGATTACAATGCAAAATCCAATGAGAATCAGGGTTTTACCTTAGTGTAGGCCTCAGTATCAGGGTTGCACTGCAGGATGTCTCGTACCATGGTTGCGTTACCTTTCTCCACAGCCCAGTACAGGGCAGTCTTCCCATCCTGTAATAAAGAGCCAAAAAGAATCATATGACCTGGGTCATCGTGATAGCTACTTCCTTAATCACATGGGGATTAATAATACGTTTCTAATATGAGGCGAAAAGAGCACTATAACAAAGAGGCTGTTCTGTATAGATTAAAGTTTAGGACTGTGTGCTGATGGATGCAGTTACCTGGCCTTTGACATCAATATCAGCATATTTATTAAGCAAAGCTCGGACGATCTCCACATGACCTCCTCGGACGGCTCCGATAAGGACAGTATCACCACTCTGAGACATAAACAAGCACAAGACGAATGGGAATTTCAAGCTTCTTGAAATACTACCAGTCAAGGTTAAATGAGAAGCTATATGAGAAGCTCTACCCGGTCAGGGATGTTGACATATGTGCCCGCGTCCAATAGGTCTTGGACGATCTCAGTGTATCCCTCTATAGCAGCGATCATCAGCGCCGTGTTGCCATCTTTATCAGTCATATTCATGTTGGGGTTTCTCTTGAGCAGCTCCTTCACCACCTCAGTGAAACCACCGCGCACAGCCACTATCAGCGCAGTCATTGAGTTCTACAGGAGAGAGATTGTGTTGGGATATTATTCTGTAACATAATGCATTTCATCAGCACATTTGGTGCACCTGAAAAATGGGAAATTTTTAAGGTCTGTCAAAACTCAACCCAACAAACACAACGTGCTCTGGCATCTCACTGCATGAAGTTTCCTAGATTGAATGAGCCATGCATCTTACTCCACACTCCACAACCACCTTGAATTTCACTTCAAAACACAAAGTGCATACCGCTCCTTCCTGGTCCACATTGGCGCCGTTCTCCAGTAGGTGCATCACACAGTCATAATGGCCTTTTCTGGCGGCCCAGATCAGGGGTGTAGTGCCATACTGACAATGACAACATAAAAAAAACAATGAAATTACTGTATTCGATCTGATTAACAAGTGTAATATTGCCATATAAAACTCTGCATGAGCCATTTCCAAAGCCATACACCACTTATTAATTATTAAAGTGGCGATTATTCGTTCATAGAATTCTGATTCTTGATTTACTGATTAACTATATTACTTGGCATAATAACTGGTTATTGAAATTACAATAATTCATAAATGCAATTATTAAAAAGTGGTGCAAAAGTGGTTTCTGTCGTTAAAAAAAAAGATTAGGCCATGAGTTAGAGATTTTAGTAAATTTTGCAATTCATATCAATATTTAACAAGTGCAGAATCTTTTTTGACATTCAACATCTATCTATAATTTAAAAAAATAAATAAACAATTTTGCAAGGTATTTACACTGCTGTTCAAAATAATGTTGGGGTTGGTAGGATTTTTTAGATGTTTTTGAAAGAACTCTCTAATGCTCACCAATGATGCATTTATTCAATAAAAGAAATACAGTAATTTGTCAAATATTATTACAATTAAAAATAAGTTTTTTTTAATAAACTTTAAAAATGTAATTTATTCCTGTGATGCAAAGCTGAATTTTCAGCATCATTACTCCAGTCTTCAGTGTCACATGATCCTTCAGAAATCATTCTAACATGCTGATTTGCTGCTCAAAAAAAACTAAAACATTCTTATTATCAATGTTGAAAATAAAAACAAAAAAAATCCTACTGACACCAAATTTTTGAACAGTAGTGTATACTATTTATTGGTTTCATGTGGAAACAGTTGACTCAGGCTTTTTTGTTCACTATCAGTGTTTATGAATCTAGTGTACACTCAAGTCAGCGTTCCTTGCGATGGAAGTGATAAAGCACCTTGTCAGAGCAGTTGACTTTGGCTCCATGCTGAAGCAGCAGCTGAACAATCTCCGCATGGCCTCTTCCTGCCGCCCATATGACAGGGTAAACACTGTACTACTGGGACAGACAAAAATCAATTACGCACTGCCGAAAACACTCAAACCTAGAGATAAAAACTCATATAGGGCCATATTTTCACCCACACCTCATCTCTGAGCATTTTTAAATGCACAATAAATGTTTGAAAGAACTGGAAAAGGCTCTGCGGACCTGTCCGGTGATGTTTGGATTTGCTCCCTTCTCCAGCAGTAGATGTGCCACCTCCACACGACCCTTATAAGCGGCCCACATGAGCGCACTCCAGCCGCCCTACACACAAACATACCAAGGTCATTATATTCCCACAAGACTGTCCTTAATAACAATCTCATGGTCACAGGACTGTGTGGATAAGCACATTTTCCCTGAGTCAGAGAGTGACTCAAACTATCGGCTGTCTCTTATGTTCCTTATTTGTTATTATAAGCTTTAGATGCTTACCCAGACAGCATTTATGGGCATCAGACACGTTCAAACATTCCATTTCAAATGTTTAAATGTGCCTATGATGCCCAAAAATGCTGTCTAGATAGGCAGCTCACAGCTGTGATGGAAAATACTTGACCACAGCATGACACTATATATCCAGGAACTACACAGAACTGCTCATCTTAAATACAGAGTATCACATATCACACGTTTCAGTAAGGTAAGAATTAAATGAATCCAGATGGGACATTGGGGGATACACAGTTTCAAGACTATGGCTTTGAATTGAACATTTTCATTTAGTGCAAATAATTATTTTTAAAAATTGAGCGAAGAAAATGTACAAATTATATAATAAATAAATAATATATAATCCACTAAAAAATATTTTTTGTTAAAATTTGATCAAATTTGTCAGTCAATTTAACCCAAAAAAATTTAATTATTTTGACATCTGATGTAATCAATTCACAAATGTGACCCTGGACCACAAAACCAGTCATAAGTCACACAGTTATATTTGTAGCAATAGCCAATAATTACATTGTATGGGTCAAAATTATCTATTTTTCTTTAATGCCAAAAATCATTAGAATATTAAGTATGTTCCATGAAGATATTTTGTAAATTTCCTACTGTAAATATATCAAAAATGTATTTCTGTGAGTGGATATGCATTGCTAAGTACTTCATCTGGACAACTTTAAAGGCGATTTTCTCAATATTTTGATTTTTTTTGCACCCTCAGATAACAAATTTTCAAATAGTTTTATCCCTTATGACTGGTTTTGTGGTCCAGGGTCACAAATAATATATGATGTAGTTAATTTGGCATTTCATATAATTCATTCACACAAACCAATAAAAATTAACAAATATTTGTTTTTGGGTTTTTTTTATGATTAATTTGATTAATTAGAAATATGTTAACACTTTAACTTATAGTTAAAGTTTAAAATGTGGATATTTTTCTTACAAAAACCCATCGCTTCGCTTCAGAAGGCAATTATTAAGCCAGTGGAGTCGTATGGATTACGTTTATGATGGATGGATGCACTTTTTGGAACTTCAAAAACTTGGGCAGCATTCAATCCCATTACAAAGCTGGGAAGAGCCAGGATATTTTTTAATATAACTGAGATTGCGTTTGGCTGAAAGAAGAAAGTGATATACACCTATGATGGCTTGAGGATGAGTAAATTATGGGATCATTTTCATTTTTGAGTGAACTATCCCTTTAAAGCATTTGTTAAGGAACTAATTATAAGCAATATATTATTACAGCATTTATTAAGCTTTATTAATGTTAATTTTAAAAAAAAAAGTTGATTATTGTTTATTCATGCTAGATCAGAGCATTACCTAATAGAACTTTTGTTTTTAAAAATGTATTACATGTAAATATAAACACAACATCAGTTAACCAAGTTAGTTGTAGTTCATGTTAACTAATGCAGTTAACAGATGAAATCTTATTGTAAAGCGTTACCGAATATAATACAATTAATTCATTTAAAATTGATTGACAATCTCAATTTTGACACATACTGCAAAAATAAACTCAACAACTTAGGAGGTAAAGATGAAAAAAGATATCATTCACAATGAAAAGAACTACTGTTGATTTATTTACCTGCTCATGTCTTTAATATGTGTCTTACCATGTCTCGATGCTCCACATTGGCATTGTTCTCCAGGAGTTCCTTTACCACTTCAGTGTGTCCCTCTTTAGCAGCTGAAATCAGTGCTGTCCAGCTATCCTAAGACAAGTGGAAAAAAATGCTTATTTAATTCCACTGTCATCTAAAGATCTTGTGTTTAGAAGATGTCTGTGGAGTTTCAGATCGTACCAGCTGGTCATACCAGGTAGTCATAGTGAAGATTCTTCGACTGTCACCAGAAAGGTTATATACTATACTGTGTATCTGCTGGTGTGAGAAGCTCAAAGCGTTTGTGCCTGTAAACGTCGTCATCTAGTCGTTTACAAAATGACAGTGCAGGGTACTAATTATTTAGATTCTACGGCCCACCCACACCTATGAAATCATACATCTGGTAGAAGAACTGTAGTCTACCAAAGAAGACACTCAGACAGTAGCCATGTTTCCATCCACCTATTTTATGTGAATTTTGGGATATCGCATAATCTATATATTTTTTTAAATAACTCCAGCTGGATGGAAATGCTACACTAAAAAATGCTGGGTTAAAAACAACCCAAGTTGGGTTGAAAATGGACAAACCCAGCAACCGAGTTGTTTTAACCCAGTATATTGGTTAAATGTTTGCCCAACCTGCTGGGTAGTTTAATTTAACTCAACTATTGTTCTAAAAAGTATTGTATTGCTTGCACAAAATGAACCCAAAGTATGTTGGAAATGAACGTTTATTAATATGTTTAATAAATGAACATTTATTAATCATTTTAAGGAATAATAATTAAACAAACATTTATTAAATTGCTTATAAACGATCACCTTTTGATTATTATTGTAGCCTCTAGTAATTACGTGTCTGATTTTTTATTTCCAAACTATTTTGGGTTCATTTTAAGCCAGACATATAGTAATTTTTAAACAAAAGTTGAGTTACATAAAACTACCCCGCAGATTGGGCAAATAATTTTGTCAATTTTTAACCCAAATTTTTGTAAGATGCACATAAATTGTAAAAATGCATATTAAAAAATTAATAAATAAAATAAAATAATAATAATAATAATACGNATACGATAAGAGGACATATGATAAATTAAGATGAAAACATATACAGAATAAATCCCTCAATACTTAAAAACAAAAAAAACAAAAACTCACATAACTTTGCCTCAACAGTGGATATGATTGGATAACTGGACTAAACAGTGGACCAGTTTCATTGCACAGCATCTCAAATGTTGTTTTAGTTATTCTGAAATGCCTGAGCCAAAGTCTGTCATGAAAATGATTTGGTATAATGGCCTCCAAGAACTGTCCCACATGATTGCCTTCACAAACATCAGGCAAGACAACATGACAGCATTTATTGGTTTTTGTCTGTGCGCTCTGAGGCGCAAGTCATTATGATGTAGGATAAAAGAGCCACAGTGGCTTCCCTGATAGCAGCAACTTACATTCTTAGTAGAGATATTATGCGCCAATTTCCCAGGAGGTGACGATTTGGTTCTCTTGATCACATGGGATGGAAACACTGCTTTATTCGCAAATGTTTTATGCAATATTCCATGCGATATTTTTCGCATAAGTTACATTCGCAACTTTGTATGGAAACATAACTACTGACTCATTGACTCTTTTGCAAACGAGTGCAATCAGGTGTGATGAAACTTTAAAAAAAAATCATGCCATCCTGTTACAAAAACAAGTGCAAGTTTATGTTTTGCCTACATGATATCTCATGTTGTGTCTCTCTGCTGTGTGTGTTTTGAGTTTAAATGTGAAGAACTACTCACAATATCATCCAAATTCACGTTTGCTCCCCTCCGGATGAGCTCCTGCACGATCTCTAGGCTGCCCTGCTCTGACGCCACCATGAGAGCAGTCTGTCCATTCTACAGCAGAACACAGTGACTTAGTACATATGAGAAAGCAAATTTAAAAGAAAAAAAAGCTACTTTAAAAGAAATATTCAGAGTACATTTCATCCTAATGTTTATGTATCATGTGCACATGTTTGGCATGCTGTCAATTGCCAAGGGCAATAGTTTCAACTCATTCCTCAGTGTGTGTAAATGAATGAGAAACAAGTTTACAGTAAATACACTGTTTCCACAGTTTAACCATAACATTTAAACATTACACATATCATGATACTGGTGTGACAGAACCGATTAAACAGAACTGTCTGTGCAGTGCTCAAACACCAGTTAAAAAACTAAATCCAATTGCTTTCACTTAGTATCCATAAATTATAGCACTCACAGCACTCCATAACCAGGAGTTCTTCCACCTAGAAAGTTAGTCTCACCACAAAAGGACAATTTACAGTTCAAATAACAGTTTTCCCAAGTTTTCAGTTTCATATTTTGGTGCATTTGATTCAGGTCTGTTGTTTGCAGTCTAAACATAAAAAGTATTCATATGTGGTCTGTAAGTTATACTGTAAAATATATTTCTTTTTAATAATAGTGATATAATTATGTTAATTTTTATATTAAAATAATAAATATATTTTTATTAATGATCAATAATACATGATTTTTTCAAAAGTAATATTGATATACTATATCACAATATGACTTCTTTTTTTTTTTTCTTTTTTTNCTGCATAGCGCTGCAAACCAACACAGCAAACCTAGTGCTCTTTAATATTTCTCTCTCTCTCTCCCTCTCTCTCTATAATATATATATATATTTAGTTTAAAACTCAGAAAAATATCAAATACATTTTTTTTCCTCAAAATCACTCAGGCCTACACAAAGCACAGTATAACACAATTCAGTCATTTTCATTCATATAGGGCATTTAACGACATAATATATGGTGAATGATCAAATAAGTGAGTGGTTTTGTACACAGCATATGCACGAATGTGTAAAAGTACAGTAACGCATCCAAACGTGGGGCAGTCGTGGCCAAATGGATAGAGAGTCGGACTTGTAACCCAAAGGTCATGGGTTCGAGTCTCGGGTCCAGCAGGGATTGTTGGTGAGGGGAGTGAATGTCCAGCGCTCTCCCCACCCTCAATACCACGACTGAGGTGAGACCCTTGAGCAAGGCACCGTACCCCCAACTGCTCCCCGGGCGCCGCAGCAATGGCTGCCCACTGCTCCGGGTGTGTGTTCACGGTGTGTGTGTTCACTGCTGTGTGTGTGCACTTGGATGGGTTAAATGCAGAGCACAAATTCCGAGTATGGGTCACCATACTTGGCCACATGTCACTTAACTTCACTAACTTCACTAACTTCACTTCAAAGCTTTAAACTGTCTGATGTCCTTCAGCACCATTTTGAAAACAAATATAAATATATTTTAGATTTGACAAACCCCAAGTTACAAAAAGTAAGAAGTGATATTCAAGAGTTCCTGCACACTCACTTCACTTCTGGTGTCCACCTCTCTGTACTTGTCCAGATGAGCTTTGATGGCCGAAAGGTTCTCCTCCTCCACATAGCTGAACAGACTCTGGGTGGTCAGGGAACTCATCTTCAGAGAGGTGCTCACATCCATGGCTGTATTAGGAACTCCACTGGAGAACGTGGAAAAGAGCAGCAGAGATACATCATTAAACGAAACTCTCCTCTGTTCAGCCATTATAAAAGAAAAGCTTCTCCTGCTGAAGCAGACCAGATGTGGAACAACAAGACACACAGTAACAAGCTCAGTCTTGCTGGATTGCACAAACCATTCGAGTTAATGATGAACCGCATGTTAACTGAACAGACAGTAGGCCACTACCTTATCAATATCGATTAGGATAAAGCCTGAATGATGCAAAGTTAAAAGCCTCTAATGCTGTCTGAGCAATATACAGGGCTTCTTTGGGCTGATTATCAATGTAATAATGCCTACACACAAAAAACTTTTCCCAAAGTTTATACTAAGTTGTTATTCTGAAGAACGGAGGAAGTAGTGCAAGCCTCTTAATGGTCCTTAGAAGGAGTTTGAGCAAGTTAAAATGGCTTAGCTTTGGCACATAAATGCACACTGTAATACAAGTCCATTCATTAAAACTCAACAAACACACTAATATGGAAGAATTTGTGCTCTGTATCAATCATCCATCTTCACTGTGTAGAAGGAAGGGGAAAAAAAGTCACATATGGAATTCAAAAAGTAGGGTAAGATGGGGGGCAAAGCCATTAGTGTAAAATAATAACTAGAATAAGTGAAATATTTATTCTAATATTCATACATTTTGACAATTTATTTGAATAACTGAAATTGAGTAAAGAGATGCATCTAAATTAAGGCCCGTTCACACCAAGAACAATAACTAGAATGATAACTATATTAGCGTCCACACCAGCGGATGATATTGTTCTGTTTATTTCTAAGCACGTGGTTCAGTTTTATCGTCTACCGCTTTAAATCAGCTGGAAAAAAAGTGATTCTCGATGCCGTTATCGTTATAGCTGTGGTGTTGACTCTGGTATTCTTATATATTTAGAATGATTTTTAGAACTATAACTTTATCGTTATCTTTATAGTTATTCTTAATGTGAACTGGCCTTTACAACACTATGTATAAAAATTTGCATATAATTCAATGAATTATTAAATAAATAATCCATGGTTTACAATGATTATTATATTAAATAATAAAAACACTTGCACAAACCAATTTTGAGGGTGTCATCTTCTTACCCCAATAACCTTTATCTTTTAACTTAAAAATCAAAACATTTTATCATTAAAAATCTAAATTATGGACGGTGTACACAAAATCCCTAATTAAAGGCACACTATGTAGTTTTCGCCTCTAGAGGTCACTTATTCAAAACAAAGGCGTAGCTTGACGCCTTGATTTCGCAGAATAACGGGAGGTGTTGTCTTCACGAAAAGAGTCCGATCATGTTCATGGATGAGCTAATGTATTAAAGATTTATTAACATTACTGTAGTATGAAGCAGGGTGTGGCTGAAAGCCGTTGGAGCGGAACGAGGCTGCTGGAGCGATTGCTAATGAGAGACAAGTGCGACACACTGCTTGAGAGCAGTGGAGCTTTTATTATGGCACAGTCGCCGCTTTTGCTTCTTCCGGTCAAGTGTATGTGGGGTAATACAGCACTGTTTTATCATATTAGATACATTTGTGTGTTGAAAGTTGTTATAATGCTTCTGGGCATTCGCTCCACGGCTACTATGGGAGACTTAATGCACACTGCAGTAAGCTAGATCGATATTAGGCATGGGAAAACACGGTACTCATGGTAAATGAATAAAACGAGATTTAAACAATAAGACTTACTGTGTTGAGCTATATAACATGATTGCTGTTGCTCACCTGTCTAATAAAACACATAATATATTAAAGCGTCCTTGGTGTTTCCATGGTGGGCCAAAAGGGTATGATATCATTGATAGGTGACGCACGGTCACGGTCCGTGTCCTGGTTAAAATTGCTAATTTCTCTGGATTTAAACATTCTTGGAAACATTTGGGATGATATAAGTGCAAAAGTCAACAAAATATATAACACTGTTCTAGTGGTTTGTGGATTAAAATATCCAAAAATCTTACATATTGTACCTTTAATCTCACATATATTGAGGTACAGATATTAATATAGCTATGCAGATCAAGAATAAGTCAAGAATAATTATAAAAGCATAACCATTCAATAAATGCATTGAAATTTAGTGACATTTATGGTTAAAAGAAAAAATGAACGGTGGGAGAGCATCTTATTTCATCTTACCCTTTTTGGACACCCAAGTCACAGTTAAAACTGCATGCATTTTGCAATTATTTAGATTCAACTGGTGTCAAAAAACATTTTTTGATGCTATCAGGTTCACACAGGTGTCCTATCAGAGTAACCACATGTGTAGTTCATCATATTCTATTGCTTTCATTTTTTTTTTTTTAACCAAACACAAAAGTCCTAACCCTTAAATGGCACTTGGTTTGATGTTGCTATATAAAGCAAAGACATTCATATATTTTAAACGTTTGTTTCCAAACACTTTAAGAGCCAGTAATTTAGACAGATCTAAATGTTAACTTTTACTATAACATGAGCATAAAACACTATAATGAAGGCCAAATGCGTGTACTTTTTTCCAGGGTCATTTTGCCAACTCAGCAGCCCGGTAACAACCCATCAAAGATGAAAGCCGGACACCAAAAACCACTTCCAGCTGACAAAATGCCAAGCATCATAAAAGGTTAAAAACAACCAGTGCCCAAAATCCACTTAGTTACACAAGATACAAGTCCTAAAGGTGACAGATACAGTAATGCAAAGGATCCTTTTTCCATCAGCCTTTGTTCATCTCTGATCTACTGACACACCCTTGAAAGCGTCGCAGCTGCCCTCCAGAGAGCCAATCACGGAGAGACTCTCAGCCAAATATTGACGGAGCAATGTTCACCCCCTCTCCCCAGCCCCAATACACAACACACAAAGATGAGTGAAGAAAACCCATTACTAACAGATAATGCTTTAATTCAACTTCATTCTTCACACTCAGAAGGTTGAGGATATGCTTACTCACCTTGAGTCCCTGTGAGTTGAGTTTAAAAGCCTGTCTATCCTTGTGCTGTTGATACTCCACTCATGCTGTCACTCAGACTGTGTAATAACAAGCCGACCGGGGCTCTGCCTGTCACTCCAGGCACTCATGAATAATGCATGAGGAAGTGTCATGCCCCTCCTCTCATTGGAGAGACGCCCAATGCACACACATGCAGTGGATCCTAAGAATGAATATGAATATTAATAAAGTCTGACATCATAAGTAAGCCTCCTGAAGGGTACAGCTCACATGTTATTAATATTAATGAGACACGCCTTTGCTCTAGGGTGGGTATTAGCATACAAGACTTATGAAAGAAATAGTAAATATACAATTTCAATGTACTTTCAAAAAATCCTGCTTGTGAATCCTGTTTGAGAAAGGTCAAAGGGGTGGGAGCACATATGGATTTCACATCAGAGTGAAGCAAACAGCACTACGTCAATCTTTAAATATAAACTTAGTTCTTATAATAGATATGATCTTTAACTATAAAGCCAACAACTTCTTAGAGAGACAGATATGCTGGGCAACTGTATGAAATTAAGTGTAGTATTTTTAGACTGGCCTATAAGTAGAGTAACTTTTTTTAGTTTACTTTAAATATCCAATAACATATTCAAAACTGATTTCTTTATTTTATTTTTGAGATAATATTCATTTGAAAACAACATTAAAATTGATTAATGGGGGGAAAAAATCGACTGTAGGGAAAGAAAGCAAAATGATATATATAATGTTTGATTGTTTTTATATACATACATACATACAAACACATATATTCATTGTTTTACAAAGAAAAAAAAACCCTGGATTCCCTGGGGTTCGGTTACTCCATGGTTTGGGAATCACTGGATCCGTTTCCATAGTGTAGCAGCAGCACAACGGCACAGTTGTAAACAAGTTCACGCAAGCACCGTGAAAAACAACTTCTGAAAGCAGCTCAAACCCGTTTGCCCACCGTCTTAAAGGTACAATGAGTGTCATAACATACTTTTTCTGAAACTGACAGCAGCATTACAAATAAAAATGACGACTATTCATACACACGTGCTTACAAACAAACATTATATCGGCAACAAACACTGGAGTGAAGGAAGAGCACGTGTCCTGACAGCTGTAGTCGAGCTGTGTACGTCCACTGTTCTCTCTTATAGCATTGTAACACTGTTACAAAGCAGCTATGCAGCAGTTAAAAAGAATATAAATTCACTTTGACTCACGTGAAAATGTCAAATTAGTTGACAGGAGCTCGCGTCTTAAAACACGTCAGTTTGTTTACATAATTCCAAATGGTAACTTACATGTCACTGCTAGAAGGTCCAAGTAACTCGATATAATTCACATTTCTCTATTGCTTTCCATAACCTTTTTTGTCTGGAGGCAGTCTTGCGTTACACCACAGCCATTTTGTGGGAACAGGGGTGTGGCTGAAATTAAAATTAAGTAGACATGTCCACACCCACCGTGTACAAAACACGCCCACTGTTTTGACAGACCGAATTTACAACATTTATGTGTCATTTTCTCATTAAAGGGTTAGTTCTCCCAAAAATGAAAATTCTGTCATTAATTACTCACCCTCATGTCGTTCCAAACCCATAAGACTCGTTCATCTTCGGAACACAAATTAAGATATTTTTGATGAAATCCGACAGGTATAGGCTATGACTCGTCCAGTTTAACCACCACTTTCAAGGTCCAGAAAGGTACTAAAGACATCAATAAAATCGTCAACACGACTGCAGTGGTTCAACCTTAATGTTATGAAGCGACGAGAATACTTTTATGCGCAAAAACAAAACAAAAATAACGACTTTATTCAACACTATCTTCTCTTCTGTGTAATTCTCATACGCTGTTTACTTTGCACTGCTTCCAGGTTCTACCTCAGAATTTTCACTTTTTTGGGTGAAATAACCCTTTAAAGCAATAAGCCCCTGTTATAAATTCCCTGTAAACCACGGCTTCACGGAGCTTATTGCTTTTATAAAGCAGTTAACACACAATACAAAAATTAAAGGCAAAAAAATATGTAACAATGCAACTTTAATGAAGTAAAATCACTAAGAGCCTTCCTTCCGCTGGAAAAAGTAGTCCCCGACCGTGAACAGGAAAAGAAGTTACATTATTACGACCATTAGATGGCGGCAAAGACTTTATGAGTAAGTCAGTCAGTAGCGAAATCTTTTACATTGAAAGGACTGAAACTTGTGAACACGTCACGGGTCAAGAGGCAACTGACAAATGCTTTGACTAGCGCTGTCAGTGTCAGGGTACGGGGAAACTCATTAACTGTTAAGAGACAAGATATCGCAGCGGACATTCAAACTGATTTTTTATTACGAACTAGGACTGACCTGAAGGAAACTGCTATATCTAAATGTGCAGGTAAATACTCACTCACTTGATCTCTCTCACAATACTCTACTATAATACAGTAAGCTTCAATTAACAATATCAATATGAGAACAAACATTTCTTTACATTGCTAAGAGTGGTTGCTAAGGGTGTTGTGTAGTGATACACAGAACCGCTGGGTGAAACGGTCATAGCCGTGTTTTATCGGGAATAAAACACTGCTATTGACCAATCAGAATCAAGGACTGGAACTAATCGTTTTATAAGTAAGCGATAAGGTGCGAGAGGCCGTGCTGTATCGTGAATAAGTCACGGCTGAAGGGCGTGACTCATTCACGCCCTTCAGCCGTGACTTATTCACGATACAGCACTAGCCTCGAGTACCTTGCTTTTATAAAATGGTTACCATACAATACAAATATTAAAGCCAAAAATATGTATCAATGCAACTTTCATGAAATAAACTTTCACTAAAAGCCTTCCTCCCTGACCGTGAACAGCAACAGAAGTTACATTATTACGCCATTAGATGGCGGCAAAGACTGTCTTTGTGAGTGTGTCAGTCAGTAGCGAAGACTTTTATATCGAAAAGACTGAATTGTTGTGAACACTGAACAAGAGGCAACTGGCAAATGCTTTGATTAGCGCTGTCAGTCATGGGAAAACCCCTTAACTGTTAAAAGGACAAGATAATACATTGGACATTTAAACAGATTATTTATTATGAACATAGGACTGACCTGAAGGAAAATGCTAAATCTGAATGCAGGTAATAAACTCGCTCACTCGATCTCTTTCTCACAATACTCTTCTACATAATACAGTAAGCTTCAATGACCAATATCAATTGAGAACAAACAGTTTAAGTTGTTAATCAGAATCAAGGACAGGAACTAACCGTTTTATAATCAAGTCAAGTCAAGTAAAATTTATTTATATAGCGCTTTTTACAATTGGTAATTGTTTCAAAGCAGCTTTACATATTAGAAGCACAGAAAAAAGATAAGTGGTTAAAAATAAGCTGTACAAGCAAGCGTGGTAATATGTAACATATACAAGATGGTGCTACATTAAGCCAATGTCGGCTGACTCCCAGGGGTGGAAAAAACCCCCTAGGAGAAAAACCCAGTGTGGTAACACTGGGAAAAAAGTCCTAGGAGGGAAAAAACCCCTTGGAAGATATATATAATATATGTAAATGGATATGGAGATCAAAATCTGAATTATACAGTTTTATTATAGGGATTAAAAATAGATTATATATATAAATATATGTAAGCGGATACGGAGATTAAAAATCTGAATTATAGATGCAGCCAGAACTGGATCTGTAGGCCCATTGTCTCCTGGGCTACGTTGTAGTCAGGTCCAGGCACAGGTTCTCCATCTGATCTGGATACGGCCTGGGTCCAGCACCCGGCAAACCTCAGGATAAGCAGAGAGACTGATATTAGCGTAGATGCCATTCTTATTCTGATCTACAGGTATATCTAGTGTTATAGGAAATGTTCTCGGTTCCGGCCGACCTAATTATTGCAGCGTAACAATCCTTTAACGGATTTTAATGATTAATAACAGAAAATATCCATCCATCCATTCATCGGCCTATTATGGTATGAATTAAAAAAAAGAAAAAAGTGCATTCAATGTCATATCTCTGAGGTAAACCATTGTTAAATTACTCTGAGAAAACCAAAAACACTGAGATGAATACCGAGAAGGAAAATATGGTTTATTTGTTTTGTGTCCGTCATCATTGTAGTGGATTTCATTTTTCATGTCCTTTATTTAAAGGAAAATTCATTTGGATTGGTACAACTTCCAGAGCACTCAGTTCATCAAACAATTCAAATGCTGGGTAAGTATCACATCTCAATTTATGATTATTACAGAAATAAATGGAGACAGTGTTTGCTGCCCTCTGGACAATTCTCAAAAACTTGTTTTATAATGTATATTGGTAAACTGATTTATATTGAAATAGCTAACATATTAGGCATTACTTTTCCTTTATCTCTACACAAACTTATTGCATTTCATTAACATCCTTAGTTTTCCTGTAAATGTCAGGTTATGCAACATCACAACCAGTCAATAGGAATTACAATGGAAAAGTTAATTCTGCAATATCTGGAAAACATCAGCTTCGGTTTGCATGTTCACTAAGGGCCACAATCACTAATTTTTGAATGACCACTAGAGACTAACAAGACAATGACAAACAACAGAACTGAGGTGGGCTGGTGAACAACAAATGCACTATTTAAAATTAAAAAAAGCATTACAGTAGTCTACAGTTTCACACAGCTTTGGGTCATTCTTTGCAAAATCAGTAGTTAGAAATGTCATGAATGACTGAACCAAAATTTTACAGATAACTGCCTTCAATATTACTTGGGCCTTAACATAATCAAGATGTTAGGCTGCATTTAGTTGAACAATATCTGAACAAAGGGACAATGTTTACACATAAACAGCAATGCACACATTTAACGTCATTCTATGGATGGAGCACGTTTACAAAATAAGCATTTAACACTGGAACACCATCCTGATTTTTCTTTGTTGCTACAATGAATTTAACATTTTGGGCAAATTCATCCGTTTGACTTCTATTACGCGAATACTCTAACTGTTGAGTAGCACTGAGGTTCCTTGCATTGCTTCGGCAGTTTTTCTACTTTAGCACTACCCCGACTTATTCATACCAAAAGTGCAAATAGGGAGACAGTGAAAAATAATTCCTCCCAAAATCTCAGTAGGTAAAAATAATGTCAGTTTAAGACCAAATTTTTAGTACAAACCTCTCACCCTGTTGTAAACCCGTACAAATAAAGTGATCTTTTTGTGCACCTCATGTGATTTGGCACTTTGGACATTTGAAGCAAGTTTTGCATTGAGGTGCTAGTTAGTACATATTGCCTTGGGGCAGTTAAAACAATTAATTAAGCTAAATCTTTAAGAAAGAGAGACAAAAAGGGCAAAATTATACAGTATATAACTGGACTGTCATGCATTTTTCTGTAAAGCTGCTTTGAAATGATATGTACTGTGAAAAGCGCTATACAAATAAATGTGAGTTGAATTGTTACCAGCAGACTTATTAATCTTCCTATTGGTTTTGCATTTGCTAAAACTGTTAGTACAGGGCTGTAATTCATCATGGTTTAACATGTCTGGAGTCCAAAATACAATAAGACTTTAGAGACGTGTGCTTGTGAAACCATAGAGGGCTGGTACAGAGCGTTTTCTCCATATGGAGGCTGGTCAAATTCACGCCCAAGAATAACTTGGTGAACTGGCTTAGTTAACAAGAATACAGTGACACTCGCTTTGGTAAAACCTTTAGTGCCTTCAGCCCTTCATTCCCAAATAAAAAGAACTAACATGTAGAGTCGCTCTGTCCAAGGGGTAAAACCTTTGGTTGAAAATAAACGCAACAACATAATTACATATTGAAAAGTGGATTCTGGGGGAATATGAAAAAGTCGGATTTTCCAGACACTTAAATCGAAAGAGCAAAGCTCACTGAGACCTTTTAGAGAATCAAATGTCAAGAAATATCCTTATATGATATCTCAAAATGTAGAGGTTTCTTTAGGGCCCAAGAGTACAGATGGATTCATAGAAAAAAAAAATATTTTGAATAGTTGATACTGCATGTATAGTACACTACCAGTCAAAAGTCTGGACAAACTATGAAATACATGGAAGTACTATGGGAAATATGGAAAAACTCCAAATGTTAAGTCAAAATGATGCGCATCCCTGCTGAAAAATCCAGCTAAAACCTGGTCATAGCTGGTTTTAGAGGGGTTTTGGTTAGCTAGGAAACTGGGAGGCTGAGAGACCAGCTTAAACCAGCTGAACACCAGCTAAACCAGGCTGGGAGACCAACGAAAACCAGCTACTTCCAGCTTAAACCAGCTAAAACCAGCTAAGACCAGCCAACCAGCTTAGGCTGGTTTTAGCTAGATTTTTCAGCAGGCATCCTGGGAATGTATTTGGAAACTGCTTTTCCTTTACTATGTGTGGGAAACAAAACAATAAACATAAACCAAAAGGTTGTTATTACTAGTGCTGGGTAAAAAAAATATTGATTTCTCGACTTTAATCGATTCTCATTTTTACGAACTGATATTGATTCTTAAATCCCTAGAATTGATTAATCTATCTTTGAGACTTGTTACTTTTGACATGAAACAAAGTCTCAGATTTAAAATGTCATCAATTTTATTACGAAATTAATAAAATAAATAAACCGTTTTGGCACTGTTTAATGTGACTTCACGTGACAGATCGCTGCAGCCCCTCAGGTTAAGCGAAGCGGCAGCGCACGTAAACTGATCTTCTTTGTTTTAATACAAGTTACAGTGCGAAATAAACTTGTATTAACATCTGAAGGTATGTTAAAAGATAAAATACAACTTACCGAAATCCGTATCCTGTGTCATGTAATCGCTCAATCAGCGGAAAGCTTGTAAACAATGTCACGTAACGTCACACTTACCTCAGAAAAACCATATTCAGTGACCATAAACTCGTTAGTCAGCTGGAAAAATGAACTCTAGAGAGGTGCATTTTTGCTAAATATGTGCACCATATTCATAATTTTTTATGTTCTTCGATATTTAATGCATGTTTGAATTCCTTCAAGCTTTATGACAGCCACTATTTAAATGTTTATAGCTAGGGTGAATTCAGGTTGATTGGGACACTTTTTCCAAGTCATCTCAATGGCAAGAAGTGTCCCAATCACTCTGAATTGACCCTATATCAAAAAACAAATTGGAGTTGAAATATAATTATGTAGCTAATTGTAAAGTTAGGATTATAACTTATTATTATAAAACTTCCTTGAGTGTAATTTAAGTGTTTGTATACAAATCAGTTAATATTAACCTTCAATATTATAGTAATGCAGTAACAACTGACTCCCATCTATAGTTTACAGTATTAATTGATAGACTTTTTTTCCTTGAGGAAATTTGCAATGTACTGTACCCGATATATATCCAAAATAATCTGTCGAATCGAAAACAAATCGAAATCTTGTGAATTGGAATCGAATCATGAAATTTGTCAATACCCAGCCCTAGTTATTACTATGTTGGCAAAATTTCAAGCATTTAAGTATACACCTTTAAAACAACAAGTTTTTTAAGATTAATAGAAACAAATTTAGTTTGTCCAAACTTTTGGCTGGTACTGTACTGTAATACTGAACCACTACAAAATTCTGACTATTGTTGATGTGTCAAGAACATTAGCGTTTGCAGAAATAATGTAATCCTTTAACTTAACATGCACCCATGGAAAAGACAGAGGTTATTGCACTTGCCATATATGTCTGTAACTTAAAAAAAACACAAGCTGAGATACTGAGTAATGTTGAACTGTCTTCTGTTTTCACAAGATGGACTCTATGTTGCAGCAGAAACATTGATGGTACAGAAACATCTGGTCATTTGTCATGGTCTAAAACGAGACCTGTGTGCCCTGAGGAAACCTACAACCCATAAAAAAAAAAACAGCATTGATAACCAACCAAAAGCCCTTAATAAAAAATAAAATAAACAAAAATCACTGACAAAAATGATAACAAAAGCAATTTTCCAAATGAAGACACTCCCTTAAGGTTGACCCTTGTTCCCAAAGAAAGCAGCAGATATGAACCTACTAGAAAACCAGAGAAATGAACAAAGAATAAAGATGAAAAAATGGCAAGAGATAGGAACTTAAGGCCTAAATGTTTGGCAACACACGACTGGACTTTTTTCTTTACCGCACACAATTCCTTTGAGAAGAACTAAAACAGAGGTTACTTTGTTTAACTGACAATGGCAGAAACCTTCTAGGTACCGTGGAAGCCGATTCCAGTGCTAGACTCCCCGCACTAATGTAGTGAAGCTATAAGCCAACAATGACTGGTCCGTTCCTACGTAACACGATCCCCACACAAGGTTTCTGGAGCTAAATATACGAAGGGTTTAAGGCAACTTCAGATTAACTGACACTTAAGTCAATTATTCACTATTTTCTATAATCAATCACCCCATTTTCATATGATCCTATGAAGATTTCCTATTTAAAACCAAAACGTGACCATCTCCAACAGGGCGACTATGGGGCCTTTTCTCTGTATTGTTGCTGGAGTTTATGCCTTGTAAAATGTCACTGTCAGTGTCGTTGGATCTGAGGGAGGAAATGGCCGCTCTGTGTCTCTCAGTACTGATATCAGAGTTCCTCACAACCCAGTGTGCGGGTCGAGCAGCCCTTCTTGTCCTCATGTGGCTTTCTGCTTCTGGTTGCAGTTGTTGTCAGGAGAGGAGAGACAGTTCTGTTCACTGGCCTGAATGCTGCTCGGCTCTTCCTGTTGTTTCCTGCGTCTGGACTTCACAGGTAAAACCAGCGCCAGCAACACGCAGATCAGGTGAATGCAGCAGTACCACGAGCTGAAAAGGGCAGATGACAAACAGCACGTTAGGAATTTTAGTTGTTATGTCATTTTGTCATTTGTAGGCACTCATATGTGTATCATTGATTATACTTTTAATGCTTAGTACGTAGGATAGGTAGTTGTAGATAAATATTTAAATTAACCAAACCATAAAGAAAAAAGAAAAAAAAAAATTTTTTTTTAAAAGTGTACATTTCGCCCTCACACATCTGAATTAATAAAAAATATATAATTTTAATCATTAAAAAATAAAAAAAATAAAATCTGTAATATAAGTGTAAAACATTT
>RJVU01018281.1:8611441-8631915 GCA_003731715.1 Anabarilius grahami | reverse complement strand
AGACAGACAGACAGACAGACAGACAGACAGACAGACAGACAGACAGACAGATAGATAGATAGATAGATAGACAGACAGATAGATAGATAGATAGATAGATAGATAGATAGATAGATAGATAGATAGATAGATAGATAAAAACATGGATGGATGGATGGATGGATGGAAAATCAGACTGTCAGACAGAGACAGAAAAACATGGATGGATGGATGGATGGATGGATGGATGGATGGAAAATCAGATAGACAGTCAGACAGAGACAGAAAAACATAGATAGATAGATACATAGATAGATAGATAGATAGATAACGTCTGTACCTCTCATTGGTTTCATACGGATTACATAATCAGTTTCAATTTGAATTTGTTCATTTAATTACACATTTTAAGCTTTCTATAGCCATATTTCTTATCATGACTGAGGCAAGTAAACACTAAGTTACGGTTCATTTTTGTGACGTGCTCAAGAAAGCACATCCTGATTTTGTTTTTTCTTTAATTTACAAAAGCACAATGTTTTGTTGTTATTGTTAGTGTATACAAATGACAGAGTATTTTAAGTTCTTTCTGCTGTTATGAGAAAAAAAATCCCGGCGTGTTCATCGAACACTAATTTAATATGCCAGAATTAAAACCCGATTTTAGAACAATGCATAGCGCAACTCGGCCAGGTGTGCCAAAAAACACTTATTTATAACCCTCAATATTTCATTCAATGTGCTGTCAACATATATATATTAAAAAAAAAACATACTATGTGCCTCACATCACTTGAGTCAGCATGGGAATTTACCTCCATCCTAAAACAGTTGCTCCTGTAGTCCCATTCTCAGTTGTAATATTTCTACGATTTTTTTGTGAGGGTGCTATAAAATATGATATGCGACTCTAAATCATTTTTACTTTTCTGTAATTTGGTTAGCTGTAGTTTTCATGTTAAAATAGACTATTATGTGACCATTGTGCTTTGTGACATTTTGAAAAGCCATGCATGGATTAAGGCCACCAGAACCAGGATGGTAACTTAAACAGTGTCATTTCTCATCACAAGAGCAGGAGCGCCAACAGTGAAAGTCCATTTCCGATTTTATTGCTGTGTTGAAGCATTTTAATATACATATATATAAAAATCTTTATTTTAGATACGTATTTTATATGGTCTATTGGTGAAGTAGCATTGATCACTGTTAAGAGGGGATACATTTTATAGTTCAGCAGAGGCAGGGATATTTAGACCAGGGGGGGGGGAATCCCCCAGCAAATCTCACCCTGTATATACACACATATACATATACATACAGTACAGTCCAAAAGTTTGGAACCACTAAGATTTTTAATGTTTTTAAAAGAAGTTTCGTCTGCTCACCAAGGCTACATTTATTTAATTAAAAATACAGTAAAAACAGTAATATTGTGAAATATTATTACAATTTAAAATAACTGTTTTCTATTTGAATATATTTCACAAAGTAATTTATTCCTGTGATGCAAAGCTGAATTTTCAGCATCGTTACTCCAGTCTTCAGTGTCACATGATCCTTCAGAAATCATTCTAATATGCTGATCTGCTGCTCAAGAAACATTTAATGTGTACAATTGTACAAAATATTTGTGTACAATATTTTTTTTCAGGATTATTTGATGAATAGAAAGTTCAAAAGAACAGTGTTTATCTGAAATCTAATCTTTTGTAACATTATAAATGTCTTTACTGCCACTTTTGATTGATTTAATGCATCCTTGCTGAATAAAAGTATTAATTTCTTTTCAAAAAAATTTAAATTAAAATTCTTACTGACCCCAAACTTTTGAACGGTAGTGTATAATGCTACAGAAGCTTTGTATTTCAGATAAATGCTGTTCTTTTGAACTTTTTATTAATCAGGGAATCCTGAAAAAAAAAGTACACAACTGTTTTCAACATTGAAAATAATCATAAATGTTTATTGAGCAGCAGATCAGCATATTAGAATGATTTCTGAAGGATCATGTGACACTGAAGACTGGAGTAATGATGCTGAAAATTCAGCTTTGCATCACAGGAATAAATTACTTTGTCAAATATATTTAAATAGTACACAGTTATTTTAAATTGTAATAATATTTCACAATATTACGTTTTTTTACTGTATTTTTAATTAAATAAATGTAGCCTTGGTGAGCAGACGAATCTTCTTTTAAAAACATTACAAATCTTAGTGGTTCCAAACTTTTGGACTGTACTGTATATACACACACACAGCCATATATACACACACACATACATGTATATACACATTTTGACTGTTGTCAGTGTGGGTTTGAAGTTGATTTTCTTTCAAAAAACGTAGAAAGTAAATGAGTGACCTCATCCCAACCACAAACATACCTTTCACACATACCTGACAGCAAGATACTTCTGATTGGGCTTTAGATGCTCCTCCCTCTTCATCAAACCTGTGGGAAAAACACACAAACACAGGTCCAAACTCATCAGAAACACTCCCACAAAACACTAATTTAGAAACATTTAGAAGTTGAGAAACATAGATGACAAATGCTGTTCTGTTTGATTATAAAGCAGCAGTGTGTGTGTTTTGAGGCCAGTGGTTTCCTGTGGTTCACACGGACCAGCAGAAACAGCAGTTATACTCTGATACAGCAAATATGTGAAGTGAAGTGAAGTGAAGTGAAGTGAAGTGANCACACAAACACAGGTCCAAACTCATCAGAAACACTCCCACAAAACACTAATTTAGAAACATTTAGAAGTTGAGAAACATAGATGACAAATGCTGTTCTGTTTGATTATAAAGCAGCAGTGTGTGTGTTTTGAGGCCAGTGGTTTCCTGTGGTTCACACGAAACAGCAGAAACAGCAGTTATACTCTGATACAGCAAATATGTGAAGTGAAGTGAAGTGAAGTGACATGTGGCCAAGTATGGTGACCCATACTCGGAATGTGTGAATGAAGTCCACGTGATGATGCAGAATCACACACACTCACCAATATCACATAGCTGTGCTTACACATTCAGCGTTTTCAAAGTTACGTGTCAAATACAAAATTGTTTTATTATACAGGCTTAGTGAGAGCAAACTGAATGCTGAAAGTATATTTAAATCTTTAGCACCCACCCCAATGGATTAAAACAATGATAAATGCAAATAATTACTAAATGCATGTCTTTCTTTATCTTGCTCTCTATTTTAATGAATAATTTTATTCAGCAAGAACACATTCATTTGATCAAAATTAACAGTAAAGACTTATGTTACAAAAGATTTCTATTTCAAATAAATGTTCAAATTCACTTTCAATTCAAACGTAGCACAACTGTTTTCAACATTGATAATAATAATAATAAATGTTTCTTGAGCATCAAATCAGCATATTAGAATGATTTCTGAAGGATCATGTGACACTGAAGACTGGAGAATGCTGAAAATTCAGCTTTTCCATCACAGGAATAAATAAATAAAAGATTAAAATTGTAATATTTCACAATATTCCTTTTTTAACTGTACAATTAATCAAATAGATGCAGCCTTGGTGAGCATAAGACTTCTTTTGAAAGCATTACAAAAAATCATAGACCCTTAGAGAGAATCTTACAGGTTGTGTATACACACACACACACACACACACACTACCGTTGACTGTAGACATTAATTAAGAGTCTGTGTGCTGCTCTGCTCCACTCTGGAGCGTGAAGTCTCCGGGGTTAGTGAAGAAAACGGATCAAGCCATTCCTCATTCATCTCTGTCGATGCACCGACAACTACATTAGTCACCCTATCAGCTTCTGCAGGCTTTAATGGCTGCTGGGAAATGCATAACCAACAGCAGCATGTACACACAGACACACTCCCACTCTTCTTCCTTCAGCAAATGCGACAGCATCAACAACACCTCATGATATTTGTTCACCGGGCAGTACTCTCGGGTCCTACACAGACCCATTGAAACTTACTATTAATAGCAAAAAGAATTGCACGTCATGGGGGCAGTCGTGGCCTAATGGATAGAGAGTCGGACTTGTAACCCAAAGGTCATGGGTTCGAGTCTCAGGTCCGGCAGGGATTGTCGGTGAGGGGAGTGAATGTCCAGCGCTCTCTCTACCCTCAATACCACGACTGAGGTGAGACCCTTGAGCAAGGCACCGTAGCAATGGCTGCCCACTGCTCCGGGTGTGTGTTCACGGTGTGTGTGTTCACTGCTGTGTGTGTGCACTTGGATGGGTTAAATGCAGAGCACAAATTCCGAGTATGGGTCACCATACTTGGCCACATGTCACTTCACTTCACTTCACTTACAACAGAACCGTGGCCTAGCTGTTAGAACAATAACTACAGACACATTGAGACATGGTGCTAATTCGGGAGACTCAGGTTTGAATCAGATCCTAAGTGCCACAGGGATGACGTATTTTTGTAGGCCAAAATCTGTAAATGGGTTAGCATTGTAGCACATCCTGATGGCAATGAGTTTTTGGTTAAATGCCAGAATTAAAGGCACAATATGTAATTTCTCGCCGCTAGAGCTCGCTTATTCAAAATTCACAACAATTAAATCTCTGATGACTCAAACTCAATTCACCTTTATTCTTCAAGGTGGCAATGTCTGATACACAATGATGATGTGACGTTTCACTCATAATTATAAAACAAAAGAATAACGAAAACTTGAAATGGCTCAGTGATTTACTGCAGAGCAAGAACTGTACGCAATCAATCAAATCAGTGTCACTGTCATCTGGTGAAGAAGCTGTGAGCGATCAAAATATTGATTTTGAAGTTTCTGAAAAGATATTCTCAAAACTATGTTTATATGGCGCAAATATGAGCCAGATGCTGAATATACTGG
The DNA here is from genome assembly GCA_003731715.1 of Anabarilius grahami. Lineage (NCBI taxonomy): Eukaryota > Metazoa > Chordata > Actinopteri > Cypriniformes > Xenocyprididae > Anabarilius > Anabarilius grahami. The sequence continues at coordinate 8,627,068 of RJVU01018281.1, read as the reverse complement.
GGTAATGAGCTCTGACGATGACAGTGATGATGGTAAAAAGCATCTGCTCACATTGAACCCTTCCAAGTTCCAAAAGTTAACGTAATATGCTTTATTTCATTCTTTTGTAATTGTTATTAAAACATAAAGAGTTTTATACTATTGTAGCAGTTAGAGAGCCATTCGTGTTAGATATAGTGTAATAATGAATGTGTAATGATTGACGAAACATTCATGCATTTAAGGGTTAAATAAAGACTGAAAGAGTTGTCGGAATCTCGGTGGTGGTGTTGAAGTCATGTGACTGTGGTGTAGTTCGATTATAGCCTACGTTTAGCTTTTTACTTCTGGCTATTAGCCTTCAAATTTCATAATAGTTGGGTTCATTTGTAAATATTATCATGATGAAAAAAATGTCTAAGAATCATACATTTTTGATGGTCACAGATCTTATTTTCTGCAATAATCCAAAAGCCAATGGAAAAATTATTTTGGGATTTTATCGAGGGAACCATGGTGATGCCAATTTCCAGGTTGGTCTACACAAAATATGTCATTACTGGCACTTCAGCATTCTAAACCTCAATAATTTCCTGTCACCTCTGTATTATCTCAAGCATTTGACAAAAAAGGCCAAAAAAAGTTCATAATTCATAAATAATTATTTTTATTTTTATTAAAAAATAATAATAATAATAATAATTTTATTAAAAATAATGACAAAGGTCATTTCCAACGGTCATTTGCCACACTTTCAGTCTGAGTTCAGTTCTCCATAAAGTGATGGAGGGAGGAAACCATTGCATAAGTTCATTAAAACACATGGATTAATGTGTCATGTGTGTTGTCTGCAGTGGAGCGGCGCATGCAGAGCTAACGGCAAGTCATGCGGAGACAGCTCAGAAGTGCTGGGCTGCAGTTTCGGCCAGCTGTTCTGTGAGCTACTGCTTCAGAGAAATGGGATGCACTCTCTTAATCTTCCCATAAACCCTGTTAAAGGAAATGTGGTGACTATAATGCCACCACTAAAAGTGACTCAGTCACATATCAAAGCGATTAGCTGTGTGGCTGACCAACTATCTAAAAACTATGCTAGGATGGCGCGCAATCTAGTTTGCTTATCAGTCACCTTGTTTACATTGGATATTTGCCATTCGTTGATAAAACTGAGTGGTTTCTCTTGGTTTCCTGCCATCATGCTTCCTCTGCTGCTCATTCCTTTGTGCTTAAAGGGATAGTTCACCCAAAAATGACAAATCTGCCAATTTTTACTCCTCAAGTCCTTCCAAATGCTTTTCTTGTGTGGAACTCAAAAAAAGATATTTGCAAGAAAGTCAAAGCAGCTCTTTTCCATCCAATGAAATTGTATGGTGACCAGAGGCTGTCAAGTTCCAAAAATTACAAAAAGTACTATATACTGTAACTGACAGATACACTGTTTTCAAATCTAAGACAAAAAATTGACATTGACATTTTCCATAACTTTGGGATCGGTAAAATTGTATGAATGTTTTTGAAAGAAGTCTTTTATGCAATTAAGTAATTTACAAAATATACCTAATAACCAAAAAAGGTGTAGGCTGAAGCCTATGTTTATTATGCCTACCCTTTTCACATAATTATCTAGTAAGCATCACTTTTCTCACTGGATTTGGTTTAGCCTATACAAGATAAACAAAAACAGTAACATAAGACATTTCCCTATAATATGAATACATAACTACAAAGGTAACAGTAATATTTTTTGAAAAACCTACTTTTGCGATCTAGTCGTAGGTTTTTCGCCCAATCGCAACCAAACCAGTGCAGAAGGATCCTCTGGAGTCTGACTGTCAGTAACTATTGAAAAAACTCAATTTCGATTTACGCCCATGACAGGACACCAAAACGTTCGAAGTGGGCGTGGCCACTTTTACTAAAACGGCCAACCTTTTTGAACGGAGTGAGATAATTCCACCAAACTCGGTACACTTATGTACGAGCTCAGACTGTGGTCGCGCGAATAAGGACGTGGCGACTGGCCACTTGGTGGTGCTATAAAATGTAAAAAACTTTAAAAACGGCTATAGCTATGCAACAGTCAGTCCGATTGACTTGAAAACTGGCATGCGGTGTCTTTGTCCAAGGTGCCGAGATTGTCTATGAGGACATTCGCTTATCTCAAAAAACGTGGCCGCCATCAGCCAATGAATTTCAAGCAGCTGTCAGACAAGGTTAACAGAATTGGCAATTGGAACGAAACTCGCTTGGCCTGTTTGACTCACGGCCCTTGAGGCCTGTGAAAAATTTGAAATAAATCGGCCACCGGGGGATATACAAAGGATTGTATATCACAAGATTTTTCGCACACGCCCATGCCATTCATATCATATGGTAGAACTCCTCATTCTGAGCAACTTTGCCTCCAGGACCACCACTGTCAATTGAATCGTTCATTAAATATTGGAGATTATTTCAAAAACCAACTTTCACTAACTAATCCTAGGTTTTTGGCTCAACCTTGATAACTGTTAAAAAGCTTTGAAATGAATACATATTTCCTTAGTAAATTGCCTGTTTTGGCAGCAAATGGTCTTCTCCATCTATGATCTACTGTAGGTGGTTACAAGCTTACTAAATAAAACATAATACCTTTTTACACAAGTGCTTAAAGGCCTTAAAGTGCTTGAACGCCGGTAATTGCTGCTCGCAGCTATATTTTAAAATGTAATCCATTCCTGTGATGGCAAAGCTGAATTTTCAGCAGCCTTCAGTGTCAATGATCCTTAAGAAATCATTCTAAATGCTGATTTGGTGCTCAAAAAAAGGAAATTAAAGATAATTATTTCTTTAAAAAATTTAAATATTACTGACTCCAAACTTTTGAACGGTAGTGTATATTCAAATATGGTTTTTCATTTTGGATCAACTGTCTCTTTAACACACACAGTGGAAGGAAAGTCCATTAAACTTAAAATTGCCCTCCTTCAAATTCTCCTTTATCAATGATCCAGATTATGCAAAAATGATGTGGTGATGCAGTACAATTAGTATTTCATTAAACAGATTTCACCAAGCTGCATAATAAGCGATATAGTGTGTTGGATGAGGTAGTGAGGTCTGTGAAGTGCAACATCCAGCTGGCAGCCCTAACTACTTTGGCCCACTCACAAGAGTGGTATAAATCAATGGCATACGAGGACGTTCTGTAGCAGCAGGGTTTAACAGCCCTTATGTAATTCCTAGAGCCTCTAACATGGGCATAGGTAGAAACAATGGAGCTGTAGAAAGATTTCAGGTAGAAATCATGCCAGTTTTATAATATAATTCATTATTGAGGCTTCTCAACCATGAAGATGAGAATGAGGGTACGTTAACAATGTACTAAACACGGAAACGTTTTTCCCTTGCATTTTCGCGTACAGATGACAATGATCGCCGTTCACGTGGATCAGCGACTTATTCTGCTGCCAGGCCAGTAGTAGGCGATGTCACTTTGTAAAGAAACACTACGCGCTTATAGACTGAACACATAATACGCATGTGCATGACACCATTTTCACAAATTTGCATTTTTCTAGTTTAGATTGAGACGATAATGGTATCGTATTCAAAAACTTACACTTTGAAAGTGTTGTATAAACTCCTCAGATTAATAAAACGGTTACATACCATCATGAATCTCAAATGCCAAACTTGTGATCTTCTGTGTGATGACCATCATGGGCCTGGAGACAGAGAGAAAAGGAAAGAGTGTATGTGAGAGAGATCCTGTTTACAGCTGATATTGATTGAATCCACATGTATGTAAGAGCCTCCACTTCTTTCAAACCAAGCTATTTAACATTCATTATTTAAACTGCTGCCCTGGCCACATCTCCTCACAGCTTCTCAAGGGTTGAGCTCACCCTTGGTGTAGATGATTCTGATGCGCTTTGATTCTGAGGTAAAACTAGCACTGATATACCTGCTCTCGCTGTGGTAAACATGTATATTTCATTGAAGGAGAGCTGGAGTCTCGATGTAGTGTGACATAAAGCTGAATGCAAGCATATTTTATCCAGATTCTTGAGAATATTGTTGAATACGAACAGTGATTTTTTCTCCCTTATGTTCAGTCCATAGGTAATAAGATATTTTGAGGTGCATACATGAGGCATTTTTTCACAACAGACAAGGAAACCTACTTAAAATCCCCAGTACTTAAAACTAAAAAAGTACTAAAAACTAAAATGAATTTCAAGTTATTTCTAATTTTATTTTTGTTAGTTATGGAGACGTGAAAATGTATTTTAGTTTAGTTTGTTTTTCCCATTAATGTTGGTTTTTATTTTTATTTCAGTCAGCAAAAATATTTTCACTCAGTTTTTATTAATGATGATTCCAGTGCAAAAATAACTTACCCAGTGAAGTCTGCTGAGTACATGCCATAGTCAAACACATAGATTCTGGTGACCTGGCAGAAACTGAGATATCCCAGCGTAACCACAAAGCAGTATCTATGGAGAAGGCAAAAGAGGGGAAAAGTTGAAAAAAAAAAGGCTATATTTGGTACAACATACCACATACTAGGCCTATTTCATTTCAGCAGTATATATATTGTGGGCACTATGCAAATGCTATGTATGCAAAATATTCACTGCAGTATACGGGTGATTCTCACAAAAACTTGGTTTTAAAAATTTCAAACATGAAAATTGTAAAAATACTTTAACAATTTTTCTTTCTTTTTTTCAGACATTAGAAAAAGTCTGGAGTATTTGTGAACGTTAATTTAAAAACATTTACTTATAATTTAAGACCTTTTTGAACACAATTTCCAAAACAAGTCCTAAAAAATCTCATTACCGCAGCAGTCTGAAAACATCAACACTGTTAGAAAAGCAAATACATTTTTAAAAATGGATTATTAACAGTCATGGAGAGTTACTTGAAATTCTGAAATAATATTTATTTTTAAATGAACAGTTTTTTTTATTTTTTTTTATTGATGTCTCTCATTACCGCAACACCTTCCACAATTTACCACAAATTTTTTTATATATTTCAATGAAAACTGACATATTTTCAAAATGATGTGGCAAACCTGAAAGAACATATTGTATATATTCTGCACATGCATTTAAAAGCAAACTACTATTTTTCCATCTATTAAATAAATATTAAATAAACACTTGTTGCGGTAATGATAATCAAAATGTTGTGTACATGGTCTGATAAGAGAATTTTTAACTTTTAACTGGATAAATATAAAGAGATCTGCCTACTTGGTAGCCATCTTTGAGGTTCTAGCACGTGTTGCTTAATTCAAAATCAAATTTTTTTTTTTTTAAATTGTGTGTGTGTGTATGTAAAGAGCCTTTAAAAAATGTTGCAGAAGATGAGAACATCAGTCATGGACACTATTATTTCATTATTACTATTATATATTATACATTAATATTTTTTCTGTCATTTGAAAACATCTATTAGAACATCCATATATAATGTTTTTAGAATATTTTAATTTTTTTCTGTTTAAATTAGAACACAGCATACATTCAGACATACCTGGACGCATTGCGGTAATGACAATTGTAGCTGAAATTATAGTAAAATACAAAAATAATTCATTTATATGTTGAAATTACTCTTTGTTCAGTGTAGAGAACAATATTGTCTTTATTATGATGTTTTTATATATTACTAAAATGCATGTTTAATATTTAAAATCATTAGTGCCGTGGTGTTTTATACAACAAACCAGTGTGAAAATACTGTATCCCACAATGCAATGCACTAAACTTGACCTTGAATTGACTTGAATTTCCTGCATGAAAAATGAACCCCAAGTCATTTTTAAATTATTTTACTTTATTTTACTGACTTTTGGCAGTCCAAACAAATTTGTCATTTTTATAGATAACTGGGATAAAATTAGAAAAATAACTGATTTTATTTAGTTTATGAGATTAGAAATGGATGTCTCTCATTGAATTAAACGTAATTCGGTCATGTGAAAATATTGCTGTTTGAAATGTTTGTCGTTGCAAAACGTGAACTAATTTACATATATTTTTAAGTGCACAGTATATTCAGTGCAGTATTCAGTAAGCAGCAAATTCACTGCATCATCAAAATAGACAAGCGAGTTTTCTATAAAAAAAAAAATGCTGGGTTAAAAACAACCCAAGTTTGGTTGAAAATGGACAAACCCAGCAATTGGGTTGTTGTAACCCAGCGGTTGGGTTAAATGTTTGCCAACTTGCTGTTATAAAGTTTTATTTAACCCAACTATTGTTTAAAAATTACTGTATTGCTTGTTTAAAATGAACCCAAAGTATGTTGGAAATCAACAATTATTAATATGTTTAATAAATAATAAACATTTATGAAATTGCTTATTAAAAATGCTCACCTTTTGATTATTATTGTTGCCTCTAGTAATTATGTGTCGGATTTTTAATTTTCAACCCATTTTGGGTTCATTTTAAGCCAGCACGTTGGGCAAACATTTAACCCAACTGCTGGATTAAAACAACCCAATCGTTGGGTTTGTCAATTTTCAACCCAACATGGGTTGTTTTTAACCCAGCATTTGTGTGTAGGAAAGACAATTTAAGTGGAATTGTCTGACTACAAATATTTCTTACTGTTCAATTGTTTCCTTACTATTTTTCTCTGATATTTTGGTTAATTTAAATGCAGAAAGAAATTAAATATTCCCCACAAACATCTTTAGCAAGAGGCGCCACCTATCTTAAAATAGCCCGAGCCTTCAATTTGCCACAAATAGCTCACATCTGATATTTGATATTATACATGATAATTCATGCAAGTTATTTGCATACTACAACAAATTTGTGAGTGGAGAGAGAGTGATCAAGGCTGCTCCGTTACATCGCTGCCTGAAGCGGCATGTTAGAACAACACTATCAGACTCGTGCCGTAATTTCAACTCGGCTTAATAACTTCCTCCCACAATCCGATAAGGATCGCTCTTTTATTCAGAATATTAACCATAAAAAGGAAGTTAAAAGCCACTGAAAGTTATCAAAGACCCACTGATGTTCAGCAGGGCCTCAGTCGGAGGCAAAAGCATTTGAATTTGCCCTGACTATCAGCTGCACACAGCTGCAGAATGTTTGGTATGTTACATTTCATGTTTCTGACTCAAATAGCCTCACTAGGCAACAGTGGGCAAATTCTTGGCATTGTAGATCCTGTCTTTGCCTCAAACAAAGCTGGTTTAACATGTCTACAGTCCCACTCGCAGTATTCAGAGGCGGTGCCTGCTCTGTCTCAACACTAGGCCCTTCATCAGAGCTCTGAGCAGCACTGTGTGTACTAAGAAGACCTTCTTCTGTTTAAGCATTCTGTAGGATGATTGTGTGGAGGTTGTCTTCTAGTTACATAGGGAACATTGTACAGTTGGGAGATGGACTATGGTTTTCAGTGTAGAATTGTGGTAGGTCAGTCTCAGTCAAGAAGCCATATGCATCCCAAATCAAAAGGACACTGAAAATAGTATGCCAAGTATGCTGGGATGGTATATTTTTCCTGGATTTTCAAAGTGTGCATCCTTGAATGCATTTTTTTCAGCTAATATTAACCATAACTGCAAAACAAAATAGTCTGTGATGTTCTCTTTCAACTTGTCTAATAATGAATTTTAAGGTATCGTATAGCCGGGTTTCCACCGCAGGAACTTTCCCCAGGAACTAGGGACTTAGGGGTGGTACTCGGTGTGTTTCGACTGCAGGGACCAGGGTTTAAATTAAGTTTGGGGTAAAAATTTCCCCCTCAGAAAGTCCCTGCTCACGAGGTAGCACTTTTTCAAAGTTCAGGAACTTTCAGAGGTGGGACTTGGGCGCTGAACATGCTGATTGGTTGAGTTCACACAGCATTTAATTTCATCCACCATTTTTAAAAGACTGTTGAGGTGCGTGCAGTAAGAGCTGTTTGCTATTCGAATCAACAATGGAGTTGAAAAAATACGACCGATGGACCGACAACGAGGTTCAGGCTTTATGAAGCTTATATGCGGAGGACGAAATCCTGCGCGAACTGGAAAGTCGCGTGCAGTCCTACATCACCGGACTAATCTTCACAGTACTTATGACCGCGATGGAAATACAGACAGCAACAGTTCTGGGGGAAAAATGTTCATGGGAAAAAAAGTTCCTGGGGCAAATTTTTCCTGGTAATTTAGGTGGAAAAGCGGCTTATGCAAATGATAACGCTAACATACTTTTTATTACATGCACAAAAGTGTGTAAATTCAGATGTAGCCAAGGCTGTTATTTAGAAAAGTCTTGATATTAATGTTAGAAATTAAATTTGCAATACTAAAACATTAAAATATTTAATGGAGACCTAATATGCCATTTTTGAAAGTCTTGATTTTGTATTTGGGGTCTACTAGAATATTAGGTTTTAATGCCTGAATTAAAAAAACAATATTTTTCACATATTTTACATTGTTACAGAACCTCTCGTCAGTAATAATCCGTTTAGTTCCTGTCTTTATGAAGCCCTTCCGAAAAGTGCAATTTGCATTGGTCAGCTTGACCAGTGTGTTTTGGTTGGTCAATCCCTTCAAGCATTTTTCAGAAATATCGCACCCCTCCCCATAACCGTGAGTTTCAACACACTACTAACAACTCAAATAAGCCTCACCCCTTTATTTTGCATGTGCCTTGGGCGGGAATCATTTTAATGAAGGATATTGTGATGTGTACATTCCCAGAAGAAAACTTTGGAGTGGACTGGAGTGCTTTGTAACTTTACAGACCTTTGTCATGCTCAAACAGCAACATTACACACTAAAGAAAGTGGAAGATTTAAATAACAGGAGCCCTTTAATAATCACAGCTTCGCATCCCATGATAAACAACAGTAAATCTACACTGGTAAGATGCGGTCAGCCAATAAAAACTGAGGTCATATACGTATAGAAATCTTAAAAGGTACAGTAGCAAAAAACAGCTTGTTTAAAGGGAAATGTTCATGTACAAGTAAATTGGACTTGAGACACACAAACCTAACAAACATTGTAAGTGGATAAGAAAAAAATGCAATCAAAGTATGAATGTGTTCCCTTAAAAATCTCTCTCTCTCTCAATCTCTCTCAAAAAAAAAACATTTGCCAGAATGTTAACAGTCAGAACAAAGGGTGAGTCAGGATTTCGATTTCTTCTCCAAGTAGTCATTTTCCTAAACTCTGCCAACAGTCATCATGGAGATAGGACAACCAAACAAATATACAGTGATTATTTTGAGTGCGCAAGCTAACTTTCTAACACTAAATCGGTGCCAAAATCCGTACAAACAAGTCTTTTTCACAGCCACACGCCGACTTTCAACAAAACACGAAGCAAAGACACACCAAAACCAAACACATACACAAAAATCACAACAAAAGTATCTTTCAATTTAAATAAGAAAACTGAATTTTCATTTAAAAAAGCATTTTAAGTAAATATGCCCATTAAAATAATCTCTAATCAAAAAAGAAAAAGTTGTGACCTCAGCGTGCATAATGATTTCACCTATTGATTTTTTTTACTACAATAACTCGGCCTCCTTCCCCTTTACACTGTCTCCTCTGGAGAGCATAAACTGCCTTTCAAGGACTCACACTCTACAGCAGCCCTTCTATAAATATACATTTACACTATTCATCTCCAATAAGCCAGACAAGAGCTCCAGTGACCCATGATGAGGGCAGCTCTCTCTCTCTCTCTCACACACACACACACTCTTTTCTGGTTCTATTTTTATTTAGCAATAACCGCCACACACAGTCTCAAGATGGTAATTTATAAAGGTGAGACACAAGGGTGAGGTGTTATCAGCAGCTGTTAGATGGGGGTCTCCTCTACGCCATAAAACCCTTCTCTCACATGCCTGAGTGGAAACATATTAAAGCAATAAATCACATCATAAATGTGTCATTTTTAATGAAACGGGACAGTCACACCATTGTGCAATAGAACAAGACCTGTGAGAATGACCTTCCAACAAAACTCTTTATCTCTCAGAGCAGAAGTTAATGGTGCACAGTTATAATGAGTGAGCGAGTGACGTGATGTGTGGCCAAGTATGGTGTCCCATACTCGGAATTTGTGCTCTGCATTTCACCCATCCAAGTGCACACACAGCAGTGAGTATTGAACACACACACCTGGAGCAGTGGGCAGCCATTTTTACTGCGGCACCCGGGAAGTGATTGGGGGTTAGGTGCCTTGCTCAAGGGCACCTCAGTTGTGGGTAATGAGAGTGGAAGAGAGCACTGTTCATTCACTCCTCCCACCTACATACCCTGCCGGTACCGAGACTCGAACCAGCCACATCGCAGGATGTATTGCACAGTTCTTTATTTAAGTTTTGGTGTCAAGTATAGGGATAGTTAATCCATAGGGACCAGACACCATGGTTCAAAACGAACGTGATTCTCAGATTAATTGCAACGTTTGACCATCATATAATTAAAGTTTATCATTTGAACATGTTTTAGGTCCTGTCAGTTTAAACATTAAAGTGATTGTGACGAGCAGGGCGGGCGAGAGCCGTGAGGTAACGGCGCGAGGCCGGTGACGCGAGTGTTAATGATCGTCACCTGTGAGGCGCACCGGCCTCGAGTCCCTCACGGAGGAGCTCCGGAAGCATAAAAGGAGGAGCGACGACAGTGAAGGACGAGAGAGGACCAGGCCTGGATATTATTTTATGTTTTATTATGTTTGTGTGGCCGGCAGACGTCCGCGAGGGTCTGCCGGCATTACTTTCGTTTTGTATTTGTTTATTTGATATTAAAGTTTTGTGTTGAACGTTAAAAAAAAAAAAAAAAAAAATTCTTGGTCCGGTTCCCAGACACACTACCGCTCGGTCCTCAGCCAGCCGAGAGGCTCTTCCTCGCGGTGCCATGCGATGGCACTGGACGCTCCTTGGACGGCCCGATCCTCGACCGCCTCCTGGCGGCCGGCGATGGCTCCTCCGGCTGAGGGAAGCCGGCAGCGAGTCCCCCGTCCCCTGCTCCTCCCCTTCATGGCGGACGGTAGCAGGCTCCGGCCCACGGCGGACGGCGGCGACTCCTCCGCTCCCTCCAGGACGGCAGCCACCCCACCTCGTCCCAGGAACACGGCATCCGGGTCTCCGTCCCACCTTTCACAAGGCTCCAGTACCACCGCCTCGGGCAGCCTCTCGCGGTCTTCACTCCCGCGCTGCCCGAACTCCGCAGCACCGCGATCCCCTCAGCAGCGAGGGCTCTCCGACAGCATGTCCCTCCTTCCTCCCGGGTTTCAGCACCAATGTAACACAGTTCGTATATGTGGGAAGAAGGAGACGGGAACCGGCGAACGTTCAAACAAAAACTTTAATAAATAAACCAACACAAAACGAAAGTAATGCCGGCAGACCCCCGCGGACGTCTGGCGGCCACACAAACATAATAAACATAAAATAAAGTCCAGGCCTGGTCCTCTCTCGTCCTTCACTGTCGTCGCTCCTCCTTTTATGCTCCCGGAGCTCCTCCGTGAGGGACTCGAGGCCGGTGCGCCTCACAGGTGACGATCATTAACACTCGCGTCACCGGCCTCGCGCCGTTCCCTCACGGCTCTCGCCCGCCCTGCTCGTCACAGTGATTTTAAACCATTTGAGCGCACAAAGATGTGAAAGAGAACTCTATTCTGAACGTGCGGCTGTTTTCTGTGCGCACACACAGAGCTGCGGAGATGCAAGTGAACACCAAATGCCGCTCTCTTTTGCGTCTATGCAAAATGCATGTAAAACATTGAATAAACACAGATGCTTATGGCTTAGGTGGACTAAACAATTGAGAAAGATAACCGGATGTGTAACAGTAGTTTGGATCCGCTCATTCCGTCTTAAAGTGACAGTAGCCTAATATTCCTGCTGCTTTCTGTGTCATGAATGTTAATCAAACAACAAAAGACAAAGAAAAATAATCACTTTTGTACTTTTAACACAGATTAATTACAGGTCCTTCTCAAAAAATTAGCATATTGTGATAAAAGTTCATTATTTTCCATAATGTAATGATAAAAATTAAACTTTCATATATTTTAGATTCATTGCACACCAACTGAAATATTTCAGGTCTTTTATTGTTTTAATACTGATGATTTTGGCATACAGCTCATGAAAACCCAAAATTCCTATCTCAAAAAATTAGCATATCATGAAAAGGTTCTCTAAACGAGCTATTAACCTAATCATCTGAATCAACTAATTAACTCTAAACACCTGCAAAAGATTCCTGAGGCTTTTAAAAACTCCCAGCCTGGTTCATTACTCAAAACCGCAATCATGGGTAAGACTGCCGACCTGACTGCTGTCCAGAAGGCCATCATTGACACCCTCAAGCAAGAGGGTAAGACACAGAAAGAAATTTCTGAACGAATAGGCTGTTCCCAGAGTGCTGTATCAAGGCACCTCAGTGGGAAGTCTGTGGGAAGGAAAAAGTGTGGCAAAAAACGCTGCACAACGAGAAGAGGTGACCGGACCCTGAGGAAGATTGTGGAGAAGGACCGATTCCAGACCTTGGGGGACCTGCGGAAGCAGTGGACTGAGTCTGGAGTAGAAACATCCAGAGCCACCGTGCACAGGCGTGTGCAGGAAATGGGCTACAGGTGCCGCATTCCCCAGGTCAAGCCACTTTTGAACCAGAAACAGCGGCAGAAGCGCCTGACCTGGGCTACAGAGAAGCAGCACTGGACTGTTGCTCAGTGGTCCAAAGTCATTCGGAAATCAAGGTGCCAGAGTCTGGAGGAAGACTGGGGAGAAGGAAATGCCAAAATGCCTGAAGTCCAGTGTCAAGTACCCACAGTCAGTGATGGTCTGGGGTGCCATGTCAGCTGCTGGTGTTGGTCCACTGTGTTTTATCAAGGGCAGGGTCAATGCAGCTAGCTATCAGGAGATTTTGGAGCACTTCATGCTTCCATCTGCTGAAAAGCTTTATGGAGATGAAGATTTCGTTTTTCAGCACGACCTGGCACCTGCTCACAGTGCCAAAACCACTGGTAAATGGTTTACTGACCATGGTATTACTGTGCTCAATTGGCCTGCCAACTCTCCTGACCTGAACCCCATAGAGAATCTGTGGGATATTGTGAAGAGAAAGTTGAGAGACGCAAGACCCAACACTCTGGATGAGCTTAAGGCCGCTATCGAAGCATCCTGGGCCTCCATAACACCTCAGCAGTGCCACAGGCTGATTGCCTCCATGCCACGCCGCATTGAAGCAGTCATTTCTGCAAAAGGATTCCCGACCAAGTATTGAGTGCATAACTGAACATAATTATTTGAAGGTTGACTTTTTTTGTATTAAAAACACTTTTCTTTTATTGGTCGGATGAAATATGCTAATTTTTTGAGATAGGAATTTTGGGTTTTCATGAGCTGTATGCCAAAATCATCAGTATTAAAACAATAAAAGACCTGAAATATTTCAGTTGGTGTGCAATGAATATATCATAAAATATATGAAAGTTTAATTTTTATCATTACATTATGGAAAATAATGAACTTTTATCACAATATGCTAATTTTTTGAGAAGGACCTGTATATGTAATATATACAATGAATACTATGTAATGTTATTTATATATAAAGCATTATTTATTTCATTTGTAACTTTGTTCTATTATATAATTTATTTATTGATCGCATGACATTATCCAAAATGGTCCCTTTATATTGGTTACTCCGAATGACATCAATGAAATTCCTTTTTCCAGACATTCTTTCTCATAACAAAGCAATGACTTCTACACATAATCTTAATACCCTTTTGCACTATGTTGATATATGTTATAAAATCATGCCAGAATAAAAAATATATACATTTATTACATATTAAGATATTTTAATCACAAATGAAGTGGCTGTATTGGCCTTTGGACGGTTAAACCGAATGACCTTTTGACACTTCAAAATCTTTAAAATACCTTTATATGTAGCAAAATATAATTAAAACCTTTTGGATTTAATAAAAGAGATCTAGTTGTACTACCTTATATACTTTAGATGTCATATCTTGCTAAATGATTTATGTGAAACATATTATGCTACGGTTGTATGCGGCCTTTCTAAAATCTTGCCAATTTAACACAGAAAATTAAATCCAGTTGACATTAATATAATAATGGTTATGGCAATATTAGCAAATACTGAATGACTTTAAAAATCATTGGAACAATCAAATAAACAATTCTGCCAAATCATAATAATGATGGCAAAGCTGAATTTTCAGCATCATTACTCCAGTCTTTAGTGTCACATGATCCTTCAGAAATCATTCTAATATGCTGATTTGCTGCTCAATAAACATTATCAAGTTGACAGTTTTTGGTGCAAGAAATAAAAATCCACATAAATTCATAAAAGTTACTGCTGCCATAGTATGGCCTACCAGTTATTATGAATCCAAATATACTTTTTACACATGAATGTTTCTTTCTAGGTATTGTTAAAAACATTACATTATGGAAATAAAATGGGCTGTGAATGCCGTTTCATGCTGGCTTTAAGGCCAGAGAAGAGAGAGTATGGAGTATTCAGTTTTTTTATATAATGAAGTGTTTGCATTATCACTTCAGCAGCTAATCTATGCCAGTTTTATTGGTAGTCTGGCTTAATGACCCCAGGTAATAAACCAGTTAAGTAATGTGAGCCTCTCAAAATAGATACTACTGCTTTTTCTGCAAACACACACACGGACACACACATATCTTGCATTCTTTAATGCCCTGTTTTTCAATTTCCCTTCATCCTTTGCTTCGCCCCTCTCATCTCCCCTGAGCAGTGGAGCATGGCATCACTCTATTACCAACTGATCGTCTCCTGGAGTTTCAAAAGGTCTGTTCTGTAGCACTGCATCCCTAATGCGCTCTCTGTGCTCACTGCAGGGAACAGGGCCAGTCTATGTCTCTATCATCCCCACAGACTCCTGCACTAGTTCATCTGATCAGTCTTCAACAGTTTAGAAGTTGCTGCTTTTTACCTTCTTAAAAGAAAACAACAAACAGCCAAGAGAAAGAAAAAATGACTTGTTTCATAATCGGTGCAAACTACAGATTACTGTGACCTAACATTAACTACATTATCTAACATCCAATATGAAATGTTCACAGTTCAAAATGCGTTGTTTCAAAGTCTAGTTTGTTTAGTTTCATAATGAAAAGTCCAGTAGGTTAAAAGGAATGTTCCGGGTTCAATCCGGGTTAAATCTATCAGATTGTAAAAATCACATTCACACTTACAATGGAGGTCTATGTGACAAACCATTCAGGAGTGAAAAAGTTCTGGTTATTTGTTACAGACATAATTCATATGGAGTCTGTTCAACAAAAAACATACTTTGTGGACAGTTACACAGGGGGAAAACCATTTCTGTGGTTGCCAGAAATTCAGCATAAATAAATATATGATGACAATGTTATGGGATGGCATACTGGTGCCTGTATTTTTATAAATAACCCGTATATTTCATTAAGTAATATTAATGTTAATATACCCATCTATTTGAATGATCAAAATCTGCTTTTTACCACCATCAAGGTAACACACATTAAATTAAAATAATGCGATAAACATGCAATAAACATTAACTAACAATGAACTAATCACTGATAATAAAAATAAAAGAAAATAATTATATTAAAAAAATT
>RJVU01018281.1:8531112-8611430 GCA_003731715.1 Anabarilius grahami | reverse complement strand
AAATTATTACGTCTGGGAATGTCCCTTTACTGTTTTTCCCAATAAATATGATAATTCATAGGTTTCTACTTCCAAAAACCATAAATATGACAGTATTTTGACGTAAACTTACATGTAATGCAATGTTTTTACAGTTTTCCACCATATATGGTAAGAAAACAACCAATTAACAGGTTTTTTAAGTACAAATTGCACAAAAAAAAACAATTACAGTGTACATCATGTCATTTTTTGTATTCTAGTGCAAAAATCTGATTTATGGCTTTACATGTTCATGACATAAGGTGATAAATATACAGTAACTTTGCATAGACATGTTTGGTAAGTAGGAATGCACTTATATTAAAATTCTAGCCAATACCGATAAGCCAATAATCATTTTCATATTATAACCGATAACCAATAAATGGCAGTACAATTCTATACTGTTGTGTTTAAATTAATAATAAATAAATAAAAAATTCTACAGGTGAATTACAACATCACAACATTACACTATGAAAAATAAATACATTTTCAAATTAAACAATATTATTATTAATGTTTTGTTTTTTTAGATGAACTCTAAATGAGGATTAGATGATTAGCAAAGGGAAAACAAATGTAAAAATAAGGGGAATTCACAATTAAATATCCAATATTGATTTTTGCTGGTTTTATGGTGAGATGATTTTTTTTTCGGAGGTAAATGTGAGGTAGTGTATTGAATCTAGGGATGTGCGAAACGAATTTTATTAACGTTTTGCAACCGACTAGTCCAGGACATTGTATATTAAACTTGTGTTCACTTAGCCATTATAGACATTTATTTAAATCAACCGAATCAACAGGCAGTGCAGGACCAATACGTTAGTCCACATAAATCAGCACATTAATGTATTGTTGTTCGTTACCACAGAAACCACTTGCGTGTCCAGGTTTGAACGCACTTCTCATGTTTAAAATAGTATCTGTACACGTAATGGGCGGCAACATCAGTAGAAAAGCTTGACATGTACTGACAACTATAGATTATGTTTATTCTCCTTGTTAGGAAGTTGATATAGCAACTGTTCAAGTGTCAAATAAGTTTCATTCATAATGTTTCTTCTTTAATCAGATATGAAATTTCATACCTTATTGTCCCTCATAAACTGTAATATAAACAAGCCTATACGCAAGCTTAATTATATACAAGTTTAACATGGCATAGAAGAACGTTGAAAAGTTGTGTGTCAGGCTTTCAAAATCCTCCCTCACCTTGCTCATATTCCGAGTGGACATTTCCCTGAACCCACAGCAAGAGAAAATTAACGCATGCAACATTTGAGGTAAAATTAAATGATTTTATTTTCCATTCCAGATATACACTTTTCAAAATAATATATTAATTTTAAAATGCAAAATAAACATGTTATTTAAAAGTAATATAATGCAAAACATTCAATGTTGAAAAAAAATGTAAATGACTAGTATTTCCAAGTCGACAAGCAGTAGCAGTATTGTTTAATAAACTAAATAAATCTCAGACATTTCTAATTGAACCCAGAACATTCCTCTGTGCACTATACCTGCTCTGTGTGTTTAGTACACATGGAGTTAAAACTCCTTGTCTGACAATTATGCAGTTATGCAAACATATGGGCAAGAGGCCGACAGTCAACTTGTCATCATAACCTTTTTGACTAGCCGAAGTTCACAAACCATGCTGCTAGGACTTCTGGCAAGACATTCTGATCTATGTGCCAAGGTCATGTGACCTAGCAGTTATCTAAATCTCTCAGATATGGGGCATTTCAGATATCTCTGTTATTCAAAAATATGTAATGAAATTAGGGCTAGGTGGTATGACGAAATATATCATTATAAAATGTCTATTAGGGCTGAGTATTGACACAATTTTCACAATTCGATTCGATTTCTATTCACATACTTTCGATTCGATTCCGATTTCGATTCGATATCAATTATTTTGGATGTAGTATATCAGATATAGTAAATGGCACATTTTCTAGAGGAAAAAAATCTCTCGACTAATGCTGTAAACCAGTGTTGGGCACGTTACTTTAAAAAAGTAATTAGTTATAGTTACTAGTTACTTCTCACAAATAGTAACGGAGTTAGTAACTGAGTTACATCATTATAAAAGTAACCAATTACCAGGGAAAGTAACTATTGCGTTACTTTAAAAAAAAAAAAAATATATATATATATATATATATATATGTCAAATAACTTGAATGCCCCCAATATTAAATATAGCCTAAATCTAAGAATAAATTATTCTTGATCTGACTCGTGACTCATGATCCACTCTTGCTTATGAAATTTCTCTGTACTGTACAATACGTGTTGGTAGCCATTAAAGAAAATGTAGTTTCATATTTATGTTTAAATAGTCCTATGTTATGTTTTAAATTCATTTACTTGATTATGAAAAGTAAACAGAATGAGTAAGGTGCATCATAAGATGTGCAATATATCGGGAGACATGAAGTGGGTCAGACGTGATTTTGACCACTTCATTAAGTTTTCATTTGTAGAAAGTCTTTCTTTAAAGTGAATTTCATTTTGTAAAAATTGTACCTTAATTTTAATCAATGTTTCATCAACCAATTGCCTGGATTTAATAAATAAGAAGCAAATATAGCAGACAATATAATCATGGCAGGCGCGGGCGCGATCACTGGCGCGTGAACTGGAGCGCGACTTATAGGCTAAATTAACCGAGACTCAGCGTATAGCCTGCTTGCCTCGCAGACCTGAGAAATATATCTACAGAAAGCTTGAAATATCTAAAAACGAAAAGAAATAGGCTACTCTGATTATGTAGCCTAAACCGAATGAAATGTGCATTCTCCACTATGAGGAGATGATGAGAGTCAGCAATGTCAACTTCATCTTTGTAGCCGACACTGATTCAGAAAACATTACTTTATTAATAAACAATTAAAATGTCTTGCTGTTTTGGTCACATTCATAATTATTTATTTTGCCGGTTCTTTATGGCAAGGTTTATTCGTGCGCTTGAGTGCTATATAGCCTATATTACATAAACGCTCATTATTATGGTTTATTCTCTCCAGTATTTAAGAAATTAAATTAATATAAATGTGATTAGTCAACTAATGACTTAAATGAATAACTACTAGTCGACTAGAAAAACTTATTTCACATATTTTCGATCCAGCATGTCACAAAGGGTATTCTGGTTTGAGCTTGCATGCTCACAGACACACACACACACACACACACACACACACACTGCACAGACACACACACAGAGCATCGTTCATTATTATTAGTTGAAAAATATATTTGTGTATGACTAACCGCAGCACACACCAGAGAAAAAACTTTGCAGGTCCTACAGCTGAGAGAGAACTTACTCAGATGAAAAACACCTCAGTGAGCTCAATTATAGTAACGCATCAGTAACGGTAACGGCGTTGTAACGGGAGAAAAAGTAATTTGTTTGATTACTCGTTACTGAAAAAAGTAACGGCGTTAGTAACGCCGTTTATTTATAACGCCGTTATTCCCATCACTGCTGTAAACTACACGTGGGAGTCAGTTGGTACTACATTACTATAATATTGAAGGTTAAAATTAACTTATTTATATACAAACACTTAAATTACACTCAATTATGAAAAAAGTTTAGAATTACATAATCAAATTTCTACTCCAATTCGTTAATTTTTTTAAAATATAAACCTTGAAATCGTGGCTGTCATAACGGATTTATTCAAACATGCATTAAATATTGAAGAACATTCAAAATTATAATGAATATGTAACGGTGCATATATTATCAGAATGCTGCTCTCTAGAGTTCATTTTTCTAGCTGACTAATGAGTTTATGGTCACTGAATGTGTTTTTCTGAGGTAAATGTGACGTTACGTGACATTGTTTACAAGCTGTTTTATTGACGTCTTTCCGAGGTTGAAACACTGATTGAGCGATTACACGAGATATGATACGGATTTCGGTAAGTTGTACTGTATCTTTTAACATACCTTCAGATGTATAGTCGTGTTTATTTCGCGCTGTAACTGGTATTAAAGAGGAGGAGAGGATGTTCACATGCGCTCGTGCTGCCGCTTCTCTTTAACTGAGGCGCTACAGCGATCTGTCACGCCACATTAAACAGCGCCAAAACGGTATTTATTTTTTGAATCTCATAAGATGGACGTCATTTGAAATCTGAGACTTTGCTTCATATCAAAAGTAACAAAGCACAAAGATTATTGCGATTTATTGGATGGGAGGCGCTACATATTCTGTTCATTCATCAACTGAAAACAGACTAGACTAATCGATTCTTGAGATTTAAGAATCGATATTGGTTCGTAAAAATGAGAATCGATTAAAATCCAGCCCTAATCTCTATCGCTACAGATTTTGTAGCCTACATCGCGGTATGTAAATATACAGCACTATTAACACTTCAGAGTGATGAAATGCATGAATGAGAATATAAAGAGCAGGACGTGCTTGATGTTAAAAAGAGTTAAAAGCGCAATATATCCTGAAAAGGAACTCAGTGCTCATTGCAAATTGCAAATTTGGGACATGCTTGATGTTAAAAAGTATTATTAAGCAAAATAAACAGTGAAAAGAACTCAATGCAGTGCATGTGCTGACTGACACACAGCGCAAGTACACAGAAAGTCTCTCAGCATGCGATCACAAATTCACAAATGGTCGAATACACACACAATTATTTCAAAATGCCCATCGTGTGGAGTATGCATGTAAACACAGCCGGTTATGTCTCAAGTGAAAGTAAACAGTTGGGTGTAAACCGGATGTGTATCAGTATAATGGATCCGTGCTTTTGTTCTTAAAGTGACAGCAGCCTAATAAACCTGCTGCTCTGTGTCATTAATGTGAATCAAACAAAAGAGTAAATAACTTACTGCTCTTGACTGAATAACTTTTTGTAGTTTTAATAAGAATACATTTATATTTGATTCATACAGTGAAGACTATGCAATATTTAATTCTTACATTTCTGTACTAACTACATGTTAAATAAACCTATTGTACCTGAAAAATGAAATTAGTTTAAATCATATTTGTTATATTGTATTTGTCATATCGTTTGTAATTTGTGTCTTATTTCTTATTTTTAATTACAGAAATGAGATAAAATAGCACAAAATAACTATATCGTGATATATATCGTTATCGTGAAAAAAAAAAATGTTCATATCGAGAAAAACGAATTTGGTCATATCCCCCACCCCTAAATCAAATCGTATGATTTTGTCCGTTTTTTCATTGTTTTTGTTGCCACTACACATTAGTGTTGGTTTCAATAGTAATCACTATTGAGCAGCACTAGTTATTTTTGGTGCGCCCTGAGCAGCAGGGCAAACCACATGGTCTAGCATTCCTGACCTCAGATCAGAGGGAGCCGTCACTCAACGTACGACTTGTGGACACAATGATGAAAACAGACGCTCACTCGTTCCCCGGGGCTGTTTACTGATGAGAATGAAATGGATGGGTGAGAGCGGCATGAACTACTTTTCAACAAAACCAACCGCAGGGCTAGAAGAATAACTAAAGCATATTGTAAACTGGATGGCTGTTCCAATGGCATAACACATTTTTGATTTGACATGAGGGTGTTCCTGTTACTGGAAGCAGGGCTGTTTGATGGTGCAGGGGATTGTGAGGTCGGTACTCACTTGTGCATGTGTTCCACACCTGTGAAGATCATAACGCCGTAAGCAAGACCGCTCTGTACCAGAAAATGTAAGGCATACCTGAAATGAAGCACAAAGAGAAGAGGATACCAATAAAAGCAGTCTGGACATAAAACTTATTAAACTGTGAAACAAGACTGTCAGTTTGAAAATGCCAGAATTGTGTTTCTGAATAAAATAATAATTCCATATTATAGCCCATGTACAAATCCCAGTAGATCAGCAGTTTCTACTTGGCAGCAACAACCATGCCACATTCAAAGTCACTTAAATCACCTTTCTTCCCCATTCTGATGCTCAGTTTCAACTTCAGATTGTCTTGACCATGTCTACATGCATTGAGTTGCTGCCATGTGATTGGCTAAATAGATATTTGTTTTTACAGGCAGTTGAACAGGTGTACCTAATAAAGTGGCCGGTGTGTGTGTGTGTGTGTGTGTGTGTGTGGGTATGTTTTTGTGAAATATCAGGACACAAATGTGTATAATGACATGGGTATGACATAGGTATTACAAGGAGAGGGTGACTTATGAGGACATTACCCATGTCCCCACTTTTCAAAAGGCTTATAAATCATACAGAATGAGTTTTTGTGAGTAAAAGTAAAAGTGTGCACAGTTTCCTGTGATGGTTAGGTTTAGGGGTAGGGGTAGTGTAGGGGGATAGAAAATACAGTTTGTACAGTATAAAAACNGTTCTTTCTTCGTGTTTCATTGAGTTAGTTTTCAAAATAATGCCTCTTTGTCTTTGCTTTAAAGATGAAGTGAAATTTCTATGCCAGTAGCATCTAGGGATGGCTCATGATGCCAGTTGCCAGTTGTCCAGAGATTAGTTGACTAGTTTATTTGTGACCCCTGGACCACAAAACCAGTCGTAAGTCACACAGGTATATTTGTAGCAATAGCTAACAAAAACTTTGTATGGGTCAAAATTATCGATTTTTCTTTTATGCCAAAAAACAATGATATTAAGTAAAGATCATGTTCCATAAAGATATTTAGTAGATTTCCTACCGTAAATATATCAAAAAAATATTTTTGTGAGTGGATATGCATTGCTAAGGAGTTCATTTGGACAACTTTAAAAGGCGATATTCTCAATATTTTTATTGTTTTGCATCCTCAGATTCTAGATTTTCAAATAGTTGAATCTCGACCAAATATTGTCCTATCCTAACACATACATCAATGAAAAGCTTATTTATTCAGCTTTCAGATGATGTTTATATCTCAATTTAAAAAAAAAAAATAAAAAAAATAAATAAATAAGTCACCCTTATGACTGGTTTTGTAGTCCAGGGTCACATATTCACATACATTTGTCATCCATCTGGGGTGTTTCCTAGCATACCAATGACCGTATGTATGACAATTGATCAAAACAGTCTGATAACAGAGTTGCTGAATGACTTCATTGCTACTTTCACTAAATCAAGACAACAACTTAATTATTGACATTGTCTACACTTTGTTAATTCAAATAGAAGCGTCATAGCTTTGTCATGCCGCTTTGCTTGCAGTGTATATTTAGCTTTATATTGTCCATATTGAAAGAGGCGTGCACATCCAAAATAACTAATTTGTGTGCACAACATGCTGAACTGCTGCAAAAAAAAGCAAATAAAGCTTCTCCTTACACAAAAGGAGCAGACCTACATTATCAACACTATCCAACAGGAGAAACAGGTGGGGGGACTAGATTTCATCCATCTGGAATTGTTTACATTCCGTTCTGTACCAGAATAGAGCTAGAGCTATGTCTTAACCACTGGTACACAATGCCTATGTATCGGCAAAAAGGACATTTGTTTGAGGGGTGAGGCAAAGCTATCGCATTTTGTTGAAAGATTAAGACAGCAAGCTTCTTTTTTTTTTACATTGCAATAACATGTACTGATGAATCCCACACAATAACACCAGGAACCCACATTAAGAAAGTAAATGATCTGAATGAGCCTCTGCTGGACAGAGAGGGGTGCAGAGAGAAAAGCAAACTCTCTGAGTATGTGATGATAGCACATCAGAACAGCTGACGGTCTAATCAGGAAGGGAAACCCCCTCACTCACTGCCACACAAATAGAGAAGACATTTGCTTGATGCAAATTGGTACTTACTACAATATGAGGGGAAAACATTAGCGTCTGCTATATCTTGGTCAACTTCTTGCTGTCATGTTCATAGCATAATGACTTCCTGTTTGATTTGGGTTTACTGACCTTTCAATAAGTGCCAGCTTAAGCATGACTCCCACTTATGCAATTTATCACATTTGGACCTTGTGACAAAAAAATAAGTAAAAATAAATAAATAAAAAATTAAAAACTTGTGATTTGACTATGTAAATTTGGTCTGTTTTTATTTTAGTTGATGTTGAAACAAACAGAGGTCTAAAAGTCTGATGCTTTTACTTTGCATTTTTCTTATTTAGTACAAAATGTGTCTTTACAAATTGTGTTTTCAGTAGAGATGCACCGATACTAAATTTCTCCACCAATACCAATTATTCAGAGTGATATCTGCCGATACTGAAAACGATACCAATAGTTTGGGGGTTCTGCCTTTTACAACTTCTTTTAAATTAATGATAATTTCATTATAATTAATCATTAATCATTATATTTTTAATGATTATATTTTGAAAGAAATGCAAATAAAAACTTTATTCTTTCAATTTCATCAACTTGTTTCAGAGTAACTGAAACAAGTTATAACTGATTCAGTTATAAACAATCACATTACTCAAATTGATATTAACACATTAACTACATTCTGAAGATTAAATTAATATTACTTAACTTTATGAATGTTATTAATTCATACAAATACTATTAATATTGAACATCAAACTGGTTTCTTTATCATTTTCTTTACACAAAGCACAAATTCAGTGCATTTTCATGCCCTCTTTTGATTTTCAGGATATATCGGCCCTGACTATCGGCTGTTTTTAAACTATTAGATTCATATTTTATACGAGTGTCTTGCATATTATTTTTAAATGTTTCATTTATTTTTATATACTGATAATTAGAGATGCACCAATATATCGGCCAATAATCGGTATCAGCTGATAAAAGCATATTTTCACACTATCCGTCCATTCCGATTATTGGCCGATATATCGGTGCATCTCTAATTATCAGTATATAAAAATAAATGAAAAGTTAAAAACTAATAAGCGAAACACTCATAAAATATGAATCTCAGAATGTCTTAATATTTGGTTTGAATAGGGTATAACATATCTTTCCAAATTTATTAATGAAATACAGTAAGACAATTGTTTTGTATTAAAGGTTTTCTGAAATGTTTGTTAAATATGCAAATAATGTAATATTTAATTAATTAATTAAATATGCACTAATTTCATAAATTTCCAGAACATAAATGTAATATTGGATAAGGCCAGGTTCAAAATTATGATTCATCTGTTGACATATTAGAGTTAAAGGTTTTTTCATCTCTTTTCATCTCTCCATAAATCAGAAAATACTGTCAACAGTAACTTTCAACATGTTTTCAAGGTCTCTAACATTTGGATCCCACTGTATATTAAATCTTTAAACTATAGGAATGAAGATTATTTTTGCTCCTCATTTTGTAATCAAACATTTGAAAGGTGGTTGCTTTTCCTTATCCATTTCATAAACTGTTAAACTATTGAAGGCCACAGTGAAAATAAAAACAGTACCAATGCATACACCTTTTTTTTTTTTATCCGTTAATAACGACTCCTTTCATGCATCTCAATACAGCTTTTGTGTTATAATAAACTCTAATTTAATTTGAACTAACATGCACAGCAGGTAAGTTGCATTTATGGTTCAGTAACGACAAAACAAATGAAAACACAAAACAAAAACACCAAACAAAAAACAAAAGACAAAACACCTAACAAAACAAACACCTAACAAAAGAAACACCAAACCAAAACCAAACCAAACAAAAACACCAAACAAAAAACAAAACACCTAACAAAACAAACACCAAACAAAAACACCAAACAAAAAACAAAACACCTAACAAAACAAACACCAAACAAAAACACCAAACAAAAAACAAAACACCTAACAAAAACACCAAACAAAAATAAATCACCAAACAACCAAACAAAACATCAAAACAAAACAAAAACCACCAAACAAAACCAAACCATCAAACAAAACCAAAACATCAAAACAAAACAACACAACAAAACAGTCGTCCTTAAAAACTGGACAGAGCTCCTACACTAAAGGTGTGTTGCTGTAAACATGTACAGATCAATAAAGAGGCCTACAAACTGCTCCATCAGAGCATCTCTCAGTTTCCACCAGCTCAGAGCGTAGCTGCTGAGGAGACTCTGGTCTTCTGCCAGCACTCCATATCCTCATTATAAATTGAATGGCTCGCTAACCGGCTATCAATGATGCTGCTATGGATCAAATGTGGAAGATCTGAGCTATATGAGGGATGAAGCAGACAAACACTCACCAGCCAAAGCAGAAGAGGGCCAAATAGAAGCCCAGCAGGGTGGCAACTACATGCCGGATGAAGGGACTCGTCTTACTAGGGTGCAGGTAGAGTCTAAACCAGAAAGCCGTGACCAGGGCGAAGAGCTGGCACACCACAAAGTTCACCTAATGAGAGACACAGAAGGTTAATTTTGCAGTGATCAAGAAGAAAAGTCAGAAAGCAGCACAACTTTCAAACTTATCTTACAGATCAAATTAATTAGAAAGGTTCTTCAGATCAGCCTTGGACTGTGACTTCAAAAAAAAAAAACTAAAATGCACTTTAG
Organism: Anabarilius grahami; assembly: GCA_003731715.1. Lineage (NCBI taxonomy): Eukaryota > Metazoa > Chordata > Actinopteri > Cypriniformes > Xenocyprididae > Anabarilius > Anabarilius grahami. Next base: position 8,600,952 of record RJVU01018281.1, on the reverse strand, counting down.
GATAGGAAAATCACAACTAATCTCCATGTAATCGTCAAATGCAAGTCTTATCTGGATTATGGCTTTACACTGAATTTTATGTTGACATTAACACAAGATAAATGCATTTGTGAAGAGGATAAAGTCATGTCAGTGGATGAGAAGAGAAAATTACATCATAACAAGCTTGAAATGTTCTCTTGATTCAGAACAGGGGGTCAACTGTTTGGCAGCAGTTACTTTCTGCTAGTAAATGCCATAACAACAAAATTACATAGGGAAAAAAAGCCAACAGCCATTCAAAAGTAGCTGTTTTTATACACATACATTATAACAAAAAAAGTACTTTCACAATCCCTGCCGTATTTCCCTTTAGTCTTTGCGAGACACCATGTCACTCGAAATCAATGGATTCAAAGAATTTTCTGATGTGGCAGGAACTTGAAATTGTACAAGTTTGGATTTTATGACATGAAACTCTGGTAGGGCAGCATGATGGATGACAAATACCTGTACTAACCACTAACCATGCCCAACCACTCTGCAAAATGAATGCTAAGTGATAAGAAAAGAAACTTGTGCTCACAAACCCATGAAAGTGTTTTATTTTACTTGATGTCACTGGTTACTGTACAAAGTCAAGTCTGGACCTGAACATTACAGTCTTGTGTGCTTTATATGACTAATCTCATAAAGTATGTACAGTAGGCTGCTGTGTTGAATCTTAGTCTTTCACTCTCTCTTTAATTTCAGGAACATTTTACTTAAGCAAGATCATACCTGCTGCTGTGAGAGCAAAATGTTTTAAAGGGATAGTTCACCCCAAAAAATAAAACTGTTGTTCCAACTGTATTTTGTTTGATATCTCTTTAACTCACAACGCGACTTACTCAACAAAAGCACATGCACATTTGTGCTATGACTATCCACTTGACCAAAATAATATTACAGCGACCAAATACTTTTTTAATCAAATCCCTATGGACAGGGCGTTTTGTATTGGAAAGCTGCTTCACAGAAGGTCCCTTGGGCTTGGCTTTTATCGCAATCCAGTTTATGGAGTTGTTAAAGCAGGGGTCACAATATTTTTTTCTTACTTTATGAAGATTTTGTATTTATTTAGCTTTATTTTTGGCTTGATCTTGATCGTGTTTTTTCTGGCAACACGAATGAGTCATGGCCCGTACCCATTTCCCTGTTTTCTTGCACTGCGCACACAGAAGACACATCTCTGATGTCCGTTTAAATACATCATTAACAACTAGTTGCTCAGTTAGGTCCCGAAAAATATCCCATGAAAATAATCTGTTTTAAAAATATAGTATGCTACATTGCTGACACATGACCTCACATTGAATTGCATGTTTAAAGGATTAGTTCACTACAGAATTGAAATTTCCTGATAATTTACTCACCCCCATGTCATCCAAGATGTTTGTCTTTCTTTCTTCAGTTGAAAAGAAATTAAGGTTTTTGAGGAAAAAATTCCAGGATTTTTCTCCATATAGTGGACTTCAACAGTTACCAACGGGTTGAAGGTCCAAATTGCAGTTTCAGTGAAGCTTCAAAGAGCTCTACATGATCCCAGACTAGGAACAAGAGTCTTTATCTAGCGAAACGATGGGTCATTTTCTAAAAAAATAAACATTTATATACTTTTTAACCACAAATGCTCACCTTGCACTGCTTTGCGATGCGCCACGCTTAACATTATCACGTTGGAAAGCTCACGCGTGACGTAGGTGGAAGCACCGCAGTGGGGCGAAAAACTTCATCTAATTTTCTCCTCCAACTTCAAAATCCTCTGATATCATTGTTTTACCCTTTTTTGTAAAAGGGCGTTTGACTTAGTCTTTGCTCGTTCGCTTTGTAAACACTTGCTTGGTACTCCCGCCTACGTCACACTTGACCTTTCCAACATGATTACATAATGCGTGGCGCATCGTAGAGCAGTGCAAGACAAGTATTTGTGGTTAAAAAGTATATAATTTTTTTGGGGGAAAATAGCTGATCTTTTCACTAGATAAGACCCTTATTCCTCGTCTGGGATCGTGTAGAGCCCTTTGAAGCTGCACTGAAACTGCAATTTGGACCTTCAACCCGTTGGTAACTGTTGAAGTCCACTATATGGAGAAAAATCCTGGAATGTTTTCTTTAAAAACCTTAATTTCTTTTTGACTGAAGAAAGAAAGACATAAACATCTTGGACAACATGGGGGTGAGTAAATTATCAGGAAATTTTAATTCTGAAGTGAACTAATCCTTTAATGCATGACCAGTTATCGCATAGGAAATTTATACATTTACTTAATATTTTTGATTCACTTTTATCTAAAAATGTCTCCTGTTTTAGTGAATAATGAGTCAAGGAGATTTCGGCTCATTCATCACTCTGGAAATGGGAGGTCGATTCAAGTGCATTGTCTTGTGTAATACACTACTGCACATTTTGCTGAATATAGAAGGTCAAAAATGCATGGTTGTATGCATACAGAAAATTTGCACAGTGTGCAAAATATACACACATTGCAAAAACAGTACGAGTTGCTGTTCTGAATATATCCTCAGCTAGGAGCAACACAGACACATTACTTTTCTCCCTGCTGCTCAGTGGCCTTCTGTCTGACTCTCTTGAATGTGTGTGTGTGTGTATGAGAGAGAGAGAGAGAGAGTGTGTGTGTGAGAGAGATAAAGCAAGAGTGAGGTCATCTTCATGTGCCTGCTGCCATGCAAATGAGCTCTAGCTCAACAAAGAAACAATCCGTCACTGGCTTAAAATAACTCCGCCTTCCCGACTCTGCACTGCTTTATTGATCTCTCACTCTCCATTCATTTTGCTCTTGTTTAGTTCACTCATTCAATTTTACTTGACAGGGACAAAGCACGTCCATTACAAGAAGCGTGGCCTATCCCATCTCAGTCTCCATCCGAAATAAGGATGGCCTTGAGTTTGAGTACTTTCAGATAATTTAAACTAATGATTGATTATGCTACTTGTTTTGTTTTCAAAACAAGCTTTCATCTCAATGGCAGATCATCTGACACATAAGTACATACTGTAGACTGATCATTAAAAAAACAGAAACAGTGTGATGCAAAATCCTGTCCCCCTGCAGAATCCTCAACAAGGCATTCCATTGGTAGAGTAACTATACTCAGTGCCTGATTAGAAATGACAGACATTTGCTTTACAGGGTCTAAATCATGAAGATATGTTCATTAAAGGGTTAGTTCACTCAAAAAATTTAATTCTGTCATTTATTACTCACCCTCATGTTGTTCCAAACCCGTAAGACCTTCGTTCATCTTCAGAACACAAATTAAGATCTTTAAACCGCTTAATTCATATGGATTATTTTTACGATCTCTTCCTTTTTGAAGAGTCAAAGTTTCAGTTTCATAGGCTGTCTAAGGAAGGACAGAAAGCTCTCAGATTTCATCAAAAAGATCTTCATTTGTGTTCCGAAGATGAATGAAAGACTTATATGTTTGGAACCAATTATCACAACCAATTCCCAAATCCCAATCAATTCCCCATGGACAAAATCAAGTTGTAATTTTGACTACCATTGAAGCTGTAATGGTTGAATTAAACATTTTAATTCTCTTTTTTTGTGTGTGTGTTTTCAGTTAGCCTTTAGTTAGTGAGCTAACAGCTATAGCCTTTGAAAATACATATTACATAATATCACCAAAGCTAAAAATAGTCAAATTAAATATTTCAATTTCTTTTGTTCAGTTTCAGCTAACATGCTGCACCTTAGCCAAAAAAATGAAATCTATAAAATAACATAGGGTATTGAAGAAGGGAGATAAGACTCTCATGGATGACAACCAAAGTCCCGTACTATAACGTAAGCTGAAATATTGACTGCAAGAAATTGCTCCTCTCTATTCTAAAAATGTCAGAAAATGTGCTGGAAAGACGACAGTAGCGTTCTGTTTAGAATAAAACCTTGGGGAATGTTATTGAAACTTCAATCAGAAGGCTTTTGGTTTGTTTTCCCTGGTCTATTTCTGTCACTCCCTTGAGACACCTCCTCTCCTCCGTCCCCTTCAGGTGCTTGTCACTTTCGTTCTGGATCTCCTTGTCTGAAATGTTTCAACTGCTGGAAACGTGTCCAGCCTTGACAGGAAACCTCACGCGTCGCCTTTACGTTACAGGCGGTTATACTGTACAGAAGCAGCCATTGTGCTTCAGTCTGCATAAACGGGTCAACAGTGAGCCATAAACAATAGCTCGTTGGCTGCTTCTTTATATCCCCCACGCTTTCTGTATCACAGGAAGCATTGTTATTGGCAGGATAAATCGGGCACACACACACGCACAACTTTAAGTAATTGTGGTTAGGCAGATTTATGGAGATGATGTGCCTTTGCCATTTTCTATTGTTACATCTCTAAGAGCTCTTTCATGATTGAACTGACCTAAACCGGCATTTGTGGTCGCTTTAGAGCCATTAAAAAGAACTACAGAATTACACTCAATTAATCTGGGACATTAAATCCCAATTAAACATAACCTATCTTTGCTCTAAAATTCACATGGTTTGAAAACAGAGCATCGCTTGGTGGACAATGGGTCTCATTTGCTAAGCATGTGTACGCACAAGTTTGTGCGTGAAATCATTTGTATGCAAAAATCACATTCTCTTGGTGGCCTCTTTGCTGAGAGTGACGAAAGAAAATGGTGTGCGGAAAGCCCTTATATGGACATGGTTTGGGCGTGTTTTATGTAAATGACCTCGGGCACACAGTCGCTCATTTAGAATACTCTGAATTCATCAACACTAGAACAAGGTTAAGAACAAACTCAGGTGAATTAGGTGGAAAGAGATAAGTTCAAATGTGCATACAGTATAAATCCGAATAGTGTACGCAATTATTAGTGAATGAGACCCATTCCCATGGTTTCTCATGTTTTATCAACCAGAAAGCAAAAGCGAAAACGCTAAAGTTATGGCATTGCATGATGACACAAATGACTGAACTGTGCAAATAGTAAATATACGTAGGTATATGCATCACCTCAAAGCAACACCTCATCTGTTCTCACTCCCTTAAAGTGGCTGTCAGTCATTTTTGCTAATTAAAAAGTTTGGCATATTAAACATGGGGCAGGTCACTCCCTCATGGCCGCTGCCATATTGGCATCACATGACCAGCTGTGTCATACAATTAACTGAGTAACTATTTTACTAACAATAAAAAAAATTCTAATAATAAAAAGTATAAAAATAAAAAGTAATCAATACCTTTGGTTTTCCACAGAAGAAAGGGTTGTCAAACCTTGCAGTACTACCTAGCAGTATCAGTCGCTACTGAACCAGGATTTCTGCAGTACCGGTATTAGAGAGGACCTGGTATATTCAGTGACCGCTGATAGACGCTGCTTTCAAGCACTCTTGTTCGTGTTTGTTTGAGTGCTCTCTTAGCGTCAAAGGTTTCTATTTACAGGGTATTTTTACAAGCGTTGAGCATTGTGGCCTATCACAATCAGTTGAGTGCGTGAACACAATGGCCTATCAGAGGTGCTATTCAGTAAGTTAGTCAGAATCCCCTTATAGTTAAGTTCACCCAAAAATGAAAATTATCCCATAATTTACTCACCTTCAAGTCATCCTAGGTGTGTATGACTTTCTTTTTTTCAGTCAAATGCAATCAGAGTTATACTAAAAAATATTCTGTCTCTTCCAAGCTTTATAATGGGAGTGAATAGTAACCAATATTTTGAAGTCCAAAAAAGCACATCCATCCATCCATCCATCCATCATAAAAGTAATCCATACGACTCCAGGGGGTTAATAAAGAACGTCTGAAGTGATGGGTTTTTGTAAGAAAACTATCCATATTTATAACTTTATAGACTATAATCAGGTGAGAGTAGAAGCCTCTCACGGTTCAAACAAACAGGGCTGGGCAACAAACTAAAGCTCCTCCGACATTTCTCTCTAAAAATTCTCGTATTAGACTTCTAATTCGTGATCGTGTTTTGTTTTGCTTTATCCTCTGCGCTTCCACGTTCGTCAATATGTCATGTGTCGGGTCAAAGTTCACTCTTCTGCCGGAATTGACTCGCGTATGGAAGCCAGTGAATCTAGTTTATACATTTATTTTTATGGATATTTTTCTGACAAAAACACATTGCTTCGCTTCAGAAATTCTTTATTTACCCCCTGGAGCCGTGTGGATTACTTTTATGATGCTTCTTTGGGCTTCAAAATATCTATTACTAATAAAATATCTGTTACTATTCACTCCCATTATAAAGCTTGGAAGAGCAAGAATATTTTTTAATGTAACTCTAAAAGAAGAAAGTCATATACACCTAGGAAGGCTTGAGAGAGAGTAAAATTATGGGATAATTTTCATTTTTGGTTGAAATAAACCCTTTAACACCTGTTTAACGTGAGCTGCACATGTGCAAATCCTTTTAATTATAACCAACAAAGTGTAAACACGATGTAAAAAAGAAATTTGCTGTACAATTAAGACAAATTTTTATAATTATAATGGGAGTTTTTGCAACAATTCAGAATAGCAAGCTTGCGCTTTAGAGATTGACAGCCTTAGTAATTCTAAAGTGAGGGATCTTCTCTTGCTTTCTGTTTATTACCCACTCACAATCTGAATACAAGTTTAGTTTTCATGCTGCCAAGCACCCTGCAAAGTTTCTGGATTGATAACTGTGTTTAATGTGCAACTGAATCAGAAACTGATGATAGACAGTGATAACCAACGGACAAGACAAAACAGGACAACATTTTCTTAATTCAAGTACTTAATTCAAGTTTTTGCTCTGGTACAGAGAACTGCAAAATGTTACTGGTATTGGTACAAACTACTGAAATTTTGGTACCGTGACAACACTAGAAGAAAGTATATCTGGTTTGGAACAACGGTAAATTTTTATTTTTGAGTGAACTATCCCTTTAACAGCCTTCCTCGTAGATTTTCAACACAAATAATTCAGTCAACAATTTTTTTGCATGCTGTTTGAGCTGCAAATGTTTAGAGAGTTATGATCATCAATCTAAATAGCATTGGTCTCAGCAGTAAGGACACAGAGACAGAAAGAGAGACGGTGATGACAGATTTTGTCCCCCTTTGGCTCTAAACCATCTCTCTTTGCAGAAAGCCATCTGGCTTTGTTTCCACAGACACCTTCAGCCTTTCAGCTGAGAGAGAAATATATGAGGAAAGGGACATTTGGGAACAGAGAGAAACAGAGAATGACTTACTAAAGGTCAATATTAAGATCTGGTCACTGTGTGCTGAGTAAATTTCTCTGTGAAATGCAAGCAATCCTTTATATTTGAGGGGAAATGTGTACTAACATAAAGGGCAAGTACTAAGTTCACATTATACTAAAGCTCAAACATGGGTTAAATGTGACACCATTAGGGTTTAGGTGTTAAAAAGAAAAATGTCAACAAACATGCTAAATATAGGTAAAGGAAACATACACAAAGGCACTCATACTTAATGGCTCCTGAATTCAAAAACAAGTGATAATTCAAGTCAAATCTCCTTCTCTGCCACATCATTCCCAGTTTCCAAAGTCATTTGTGAAAAAAGGTTAACAATTTTTGCTAGGACCCATTGTTTAACTGCAGAGATGGTTTAGCTTTCCTGTAGCTCAGTGGTTAGAGCATGGCACTAGCAATGCCAAGGTCATGGGTTCGATCCCAGGGATTGCACATACTCAGATACAAATGTATAGTATAATGCAATGTAAGTCGCTTTGGATAAAAGCGTCTGCCAAATGCATAAATGTAAATGTATAAATGCAGTATCTGTATAATACTGCCTTCACATGTTCTTGGAAATTTAGATTTCCAATATCGTGTTTATTTGGAAATTTAATAGATATTGTTGAATAAAGTCATTATTTTTGTTTTGTTTTTGCGCACAAAAAGTATTCTCGACACTTCATAAAATTAAGGTTGAACCACTGTAGTCACATGAACTGTTTTAATGATGTCTTCACTACTTTTCTGGACCTTGAAAGTGGTAATTATATATTGCTGGTTTATGGACGAGTAATAAACCTCTCGGATTTCATCAAAAAATATCTTAATTTGTGTTACGAAGATGAACGAAAGTCTTACGGGTTTGACAGAATTTTCATTTTTGGGTTAACTAACCCTTTAACTATCTAAATGGTTAATTACAGTTGTATAACCACATGAGGAAACTATAACTGCCGTAGTTAAAATAAAGTCTAAAATCTAATAAATGAATTATGAATCTTCAGAATTTCTGTCAAAATACCACAGATATCATATTAAATTCCTGTTAAACATTCATATTAAGTGAATGAATCTGTATTTACGCAGCTTTACATAGCTTTTTAACTGATCATTTTATGCCCACTGCATTCATTTTCTTCATCCGTATCTTTCATCCTTATCTATACTCCTGTAAATATGAACAGAAACAACATATACTGTAAAACACCCATTAGCCTTGTAGCTAGCACCAGCAGACAGATGACAAATAGAGTGACGAGGAGGAGTGAGTGAGTAGTATTTTTAGAAAGTGTCTCTGGAGTGGAAAATTGACCTGCAAGACATGTTTACAGTCAGTGTCCCTGACTACACTCAGGTAGTTATGAATAATCACGTAGCATGGCCTCTGGGGTTAAAAATAGCATCAGGTGAATGTAGGTCTTACTTTAAGACAAAAATACCTTACAAGGAAACAATACATTCAATTCTACGATAGATGATTAGGGCCAAGCAATAATAATAAAAAAATAATAATAATAAAACCATCAAGATTAAAGTCATTATTAAGCTAGATTAAACACAAGTCGAAATAAAATGTCGAGAATAAACTCATTAAATTGAGAATAAAGTCGTTATGTTTTGAGAAAAAACCTCATTAAATTTAGAGAGAAAAAAAGTTGAAATAAAATGTTGAGAATAAACACGCATTTGAACAGTGTCATGTTCATTGCATACTGATAGAGGACACCACAGAGTCACTTAGTCAAGATATATTTAAGGCGTTCTTTTAGTAACAAGATACTATCAGCTTTAGCTAATTATAACTTTTATGTGCATTTGTCCGTTAAAGCGCAAGAAATTTGTGCGCTCTCTGTGTGCACGCTATGGATGAAGCGCCATATGCACACCAGATGCAGCGCATTCTCAAGTTCAAGGCAGAAAAAAGTTCACTTCAAGAATGAAAAAAGTGGCGTCGATGTGTTTTACTGTAAATGTGCAAACAGAAACAAAAAAGACAGTCTATATCGCTACACAAGCACAGGCTTATTAAATAGGCTACACAAAAAGAAATATAGGCTATTGAAAAATGTCTTTACACACTCTTCCAGCCTATAGGGTGAAGTCATGCACATAGTATGGTTTATTAATAAGGTGTACACATAGGCGTAATTTGCGGGTGGGACGGGTGGGACATGTCCCCACCACTTTTTGAAACATCTCGCGGATATCTAATACAAAATAAACACTTCTAGTTGATTGTCAATTTGTGTTAATAATAGGCGATTTGGCGCTGGGATGTGTTGTTTTTGAAATCATGTTGAGAGCTCGTTGCCGATGTTATCAGAGGCGCGTGCAACAGGGTTCTCGGCGCTCGTGCACACTGCGCAGTCTTCACATGGGTTCAATCTACAGCGCTTCAATCTATCGCTGTTGCGGAGACTCTCTATTCGTTACGTTGAAATCACAAAACAAAATACACATAAACCTGTCCCTGCTCTTGATATACAATCACTGATGAACATCTTTGGTTTTAATGAGAAAAAAAAAAAAATCATACATTGTTGGATTAGAAGCGAGAACCTCTTGCACCCTAAACGGATATACTGCCACTAGTCTATCAGGACATTCAATTATTAAAGGGGGATCGTCGTATTTATTAACTAATGTACATACCCTCGAGACTAACGACATATTGTATTATAGCAGATGTAGGGAAACTATCATATTTTAACACATTTATAATTTTAATATCATATTATTATTATTGTAATAATACAATTACAATGCACCCCACCCCCCCCCATACACATTCTTGTCCCACCCACTTTTTAAAACAAAGTTACGCCACTGTGTGTACAGAATTTGATCTTTTAAAGGATTAGCTCACTTCAGAATTAAAATTTCCTGATAATTTACTCACCCCCATGCCATCCAAGATGTTTCTCTTTCTTTCTTCAGTCGAAAAGAAATTAAGGTTTTTGATGAAAACATTCCAGGATTTTTCTCCATATAGTGGACTTCAATGGAGCCCAAATGGTTGAAGGTCAAAATTACAGTTTACAGCGATCCCAGACGAGAAATAAGGGTCTTTTCTAGAGAAACCATCGCTCATTCATAAAATTTTTTTTTTTAATTTTAGACGTTTTAACCATAAATGCTCATCTTGAACTAGCTCTCTTCTTCTTCTCTATTTGAATTCCAGCAGTGTAGATGCTGCTAAGTGTATTATTGCCCTCCACAGGTCAAAGTTTGAACTAAATTGTCATACAATATGCTAGTGCAAGTATATAACAATTAGTTCAAACTTTAACCTGTGGAGGGCAGCAATACACTTAGCAGTGTCTACACTGCTGGAATTCTAATAGAGAAGAAGAAGAGAGCTAGTTCAAGATGAGCATTTATGGTTAAAACGTATAAAAAAAATATTTTATTTTTTAGAAAATGAGCAATGGTTTCTCTAGATAAGACTCTTATTCCTCGTCTAGGATCGTGTAGAACACTTTGAAGCTGCAATGAAACTAATTTTGACCTTCAACCATTTGGGCTCCATTGAAGTCCAATATATGGAGAAAAATCCTGGAATGTTTTCATCAAAAACCTTAATTTCTTTTCGACTGAAGAAAGAAAGACATGAACATCTTGGATGACATGGGGGTGAGTAAATTATCAGGAAATTTAATTTGAAAGTGAACTAATCCTTTAATTCCACTGTCTTGTGGAATTGTTTGTACACTAAGCCACGCTATCGGTTTTCTTTCTAAGGCGCGTTATGGAGGAAAATGCTTAACGTGTAATTAAACGCGTTTCGTTCATATGCGCTCATCTGCTTATTTGCACATTAATAAGTTGTGTACAGAATTTGATCTTTTAATATCACTGTTAATGCATTAAGCCAGGTTAAGCTTTTTGACTAAGTGATCCAACTCTGTCATGTCTTCTATCAGTATGCATGAACATGACACTGTTTGAATGCGTGTTTATTCTCGACATTTTATTTAGACTTTTTTCTCGAAATTTAAAATTTTTTTCTCAAAACATAATGACTTTATTTTCTAAATTTAACAAGTTTATTCTCAACGTTTTATTTAAACATTTTTCTCGAAATTTGACGAGTTTAATCTCGCTTAATAATGATTTTAATCTCCAGATGGTTTTATTTTTTTATTATTGCTTGGCCCTAATCCTCTTCCGTTCAATTCAGTGGGGGATAAAAGAGGCCATACCATTTTGAGTGGTCTGCTCTGGCAATTAGGTCAAGATATGGTTTGGAACATGGTTAACCAACCAGCTCAACTAGGCCCCCAAAATAGACATGGTGGTCTACCAGCTCTAACCAGTTTGAACAAAATGGATCAACATTGGTCAAAACAATTTGTAGACCATTTGATTAACCACTTTAAACCAGCTTGAACCAAGCAGAAGCTGGTTTTGTTGGATTTTCCAGCAGCAGGTATTGTTTTCATTCTGACAAACACCAGCTACTGTTTGAATACGAGATGTTAAGATTTGGCATGAATACTAGCATCAATATTTTTAATGCTGTTCAATTTCATTAGCCTTTAGCTATGGGTTTAAGAAGCTTGACAGCCTTTGATACAGACTTTCATGGAAGAGATTTATTGGTTGTTGCATCATCCTTTCACGACTCATTCAGACTTGGTACATCAGCCCCATTTTGGTTTTTGACTTATATAAGGCGGCAATTCTGACTACAGTCTAAAAACATTTATGTGATGGCCTTAGAATTGAAATCATAAGCTCAAAATAGCTAATTCCAATGGGTGAAACAGGGCCATTCCAACAAGTGGCCCTCCAGATCCCCTACAGCCTCAAATGTGAGGACATTTTTGTCTCACTGGAGAAATACATCCAAATTTAATCATACATTATTTCATCGTAGCAGTTAGTTAACAAGCTTTATTAGTATTAAAACAACTGAACTCAAAATTTATTGTGCGTACAAATTCTGTAGAAGTGAGTCAGCTCAGAAAGCATGCCACAAAAAAATAAAATAAATAAATAAATAAAAAAGTAAAAATAAAATCCTTGCAGCATGATTCAGATTTTGCCAGTAAGAGTCAAACTCAGGTGCAAGTGTCTTCAAAGCAAATTAATAATGTAGAAAGACTCATTTGGGTTAAACAGGAAGACATGCACAACCACTTCAAAGTGGTAAATCAATATCATTCAACTGGTAAATCAATATCATTGCAATAAGCGATACTAAACCTAGAGCAGTTAAGCTATCTGTGACACTACCAGTCAGGTTTAACAATGACAAAGAGCCTTGGCAATGATTCCTGGCAAATAGGAAAGAAATGCAAGACACTGATTCTTATTCTGTTTCTCTTATAGCTATAAACCTAAACCTTGTATCAGAATTACAATAAAATATGCCCTATTCAGACGTGTTTCAGAGAGGTTGGTGGAACTTTTTGCATTTCTTTTATGCATCTTTGCATGAAATAGGCAAATAAAAAGAACCAAATTTAATCAAACTCTTTAATCATTATATATATATATATATATTACAGTGCACAGCATAAATGAGTACACCCCCTCTGAAAAAATACAAAAAATGTATTTTCTTTATGATCACTAATACAGTTCATGGAAAGATGGCAAAACTAAAATGTACTGGCACGGAGTGTACAAGTTCATGACAAATTGTCACATCTGTCCTGTTTAACTCCTGGATGATGAGCTCCTTAAATGCCCTGATCTTTAATGTGGAGTGTTGCTCAACTCGTCTCTACAGAATCCCCCACAGGCGCTCAAGAGTGTTAAGACTGAATGCAATACATGTCCACATAATATTTTTCAGATTGGGAGAATGCATATCCTCATTGTCATGTTGAAAAAAATGCCCAACAATGCAGGGAATGAGGAAAGGGTAACATCTTCTGTTTCAAGTTTGTGAATTAAAATTACACAGTGGTGTGGGAATTCATGACAGCATTGATAAAGCACAACTCCCTCACACCTTCAGCACTCATACATCCCTTTATAAGAGCTTTACTACCACTGAACTTTACTGTAGGAACCAGGCACTTCTCACTGTACTCCTCCTCTAGCAACACCATAACATTTTGGATGCCGTTAGATCCAGAATGATTGATTTGGTCTCATGAGACAAGAGTTTTGATTCCAGAATATATATTTTGTAAATATGGGCTTTGGAAATGGCTAACTGACTTTATTGTGCTTTGGCTACAGTAGGTAGTTCCAGTGAGAACAACAACCATGCATGTCATTTCTGCAGGCTGCATCTTACTCTGTGAGATAAACAGTCGCTCTTTTCATAGCTTTTGCTGGCTCTGAGACACTCACTTAGTATTTCTCCTGCTCTTTATCTAGCAAAAAAATCCCTCATCACTAAATGAAAGCTTAAAACGAAGGCCTGATTATTTCAGGGGCCTTGTCACAAGTCCATTGATTTTGAATTTCTGTGTTACTTTTGCTATATTTTCACACTTAAAACAATGCTTGGTAATCCTCTTGTACCACTGTCCTCTTTTGTGCTAAGAAATAAGTCTCCTGACAGTTCTCTTCCAAGAGGTTCCACTGTTGTCAGCATTAAGTCTGAGAATGATTCAGTGGCTATATAACATTTTTAATTGTCAAGAAATGACTTCTCTTTAAATGTTTTGGTTCAACATACTTACCTGTTGATCAAACATTGCCTTAAACCTACACCAGAAAAAACTTTGTTTCGTTTTATTTAGTAACTTTTAGGAGGGTGTACTCATTTTTGCTACACAACATTTTATCACCTTGATAAGAACATCTTATTTTCCTGAATAATTTTGACATGCTTCTTTGGTGATTGATTAAGCAGACTTCCTGGAACATTATATCTCTAAATAACCCTAACATTTCTAAGTAATTGAGTAATTGCTGACTTTCAGAAGTTTCAGAGGGGGTGTTCTCATTTATGCTGTGCACTGTATACATATATATATATATATATATTACCGGTCAAAAGTTTGAAAACATTACTATTTTTTATGTTTTTTGAACGAAGTCTCTTATGCTCAGTAAGGCTGCATTTATTTCATAATAAATACAGAAAAAACTATAATATTGTGAAATATTATTACAATTTTAAATTATGGTTTTCTATTTGAATATACTTTAAAATATAATTTATTTCTCTGATGCAAAGCTGACCTGGAGATCGGCTGAATGGATTTGAAAATGGTAAAACTCAACTGTTTAACTCTAGGAGAGTTGGAAAATTAGCCTTTTTTTTTTTTTTTAAAGTGGAGTGTTCCTTTAATATTTTTTTGGAACCTGTGATACTTTTTTCAGGATTCATTGATGAATAAAAGGTTAAAAAGAACAGCATTTATTCAAAATATAAATATTTTCTAACAATATAAATCTTTACTATCACTTTTTATCAATTTAACACATCCGTGCTGAATAAAAGTATTAAGTATTAAAAAAAATGACTGACCCCAAAGTTTTGAACAGTAGTGTATATTGTTACAAAATATTTCTATTTTATATAAATGCTGATATATTTTTTTACTTTTTATTCATCAAAGAATCCTGAAAAAGTATCACAGGTTATAAAATAATATTAAGCAGCACAACTGTTTCCAACATTGATAATAAATCAGCATATTACAATGATTTCTGAAGGATCATGTGACACTGAAGACTGGAGTAATGATGCTGATTGCTGACAATTCAGCTTTGCATCACAAAAATAAATGATATTTTACAGTATATTAAAGAGAAAACCATAATTTTAAATTGTAATAATATTTCACAATATTACTGTTTTTTCTGTATTTATTATGAAATAAATGCAGCCTTACTGAGCATAAGAGACTTTGTTCAAAAACATTAAATATAGTAATGTTTCCAAACTTTTGACTGGTAATGTAAATATATATTTTGCAGATGTNAATTGTATGCTTTTTATTGTATTTTTATTTTGAATTTGAGGTGCATTATAAATTATATAAATAATATAAAAATTATATGACCAAAGTGACTAAGAAAGACATTATGAGCATTATGAAATATGAATACTATGAAATTATCATGGAATTACCATAGTACATGTCCAAAAACGATGGTATTTTTTGGTAGTTTTTTGTGCATGATTTTTTAAACTAGTATAATACTTGTGAACAGAATTAACAAATGCCACATGCAGAGAGAAAAACCTACCAAACTAAAAATTCAAAAGTGCAGAATGGCCAAACAAATTCAATTAGTCTTGGTCTTTTTCTTTTAAAGCCTTTCACAATTTTATAACAAAAAATATAAAGAAAACTCCCTAGGACATGAAGCCCATCACGTTCACACTGTAAAACAAATGCCTTTTATTTACCGAGCTACACGTTTTAACTGATTAAATGCTACACCCTACAGCAAAACGGTCTCAATTGTGCTTATGTTTTGTGATACAGCAGCTGTTCCATTAACAAAGCAGGGGGTAAACAAAACTTGTTCCATTTGACGACGCGACACAGCTCCGCTTTGGGCCTCACATTTGGTATCTAAGCAACCAACTGCTCAACAGAGCACAACTTCGCCAAAAGGAAACAGATCGGCTTTGAGGAGGGACATTAAACTCCTCTGACAGCTCCTGTGGCAGTGTGGAATGCTGTTCTTTTGAGACTGCCAGTAACAGGCCTGACACATACTTCTACACAAGGAGCAATCTCAATCTCCCATCACCCTCTTAGGACATTCAGGGATCAGTTATGGAGCAAGTAACCAGTTCTGGATTTCCAAACCTACAGGAGAGTTATGTCTGTATTGATGCCTTCTAGAATATGGGCACTTCATCACCTTCTCACACAGATTGGAGAGAAGCACCAGCACAGTTGTGTCACGTTTTAAGGTATCATAAGTGGGTAGATAGCTAATGAGTAGCAGAACTGTTCCAGACACACTCTGTCTTAAAGAGATAGTTGATTTACTCACCCTCAAGCCATCCTAGGTGTATATGACTATCTTCTTTCAACACAATCGGAGTTATATTAAAATATATCCTGGCTCTTCCAAGCTATATAATGGTAGTGAATGGAGTGTGAGATTTTGAAGCCCAAAAATGTGCATCCAGCCATCATAAAAGTAATCCACACGGCTCCAGGGGGTTAATAAAGGCCTACTGAAGTGAACTGATGTTTTTTTTAAGAAAAATACTTGTATTTAAAACTTCATGAACTATAATAACTAGCCTCTGGCAGATGCAATCAAAAAACGGTAGATGGAGTGGCACAAAACTACTTTCAACACGACACTCATGGCGTGAGGCGCTGAAAAAACAGAAATAAGTAGCACCCGTGTAAAACGTGTAAACAAAGTAACAATTAAAAATGAGCAGCAAGAATGCAACATATGTGAACAGCCTCTAATATATGAATGTGCCATTTTGTCTCGTTTTCATTATTAGTGAAACATAAAATTTATATTTTTTAAAAATTACATCATTACAGCAGATGATCCAGATTGAAAAAAGCTCAAATACAAAGTAAGGTCTTATCATGCCTGTTAAAAAAACAATGTCGAACTAAAAAAAAACATTGAGAAAAAGAAGTCAAGGTAAAGATTATGCAAAAATCTACTTCATGGAGAAAAAGAACAAGCCTGTCAAGTCAGGCCTGCCAAACCCATGTGTGGCACCTGTCGTTTCCCATGGGAATCTACTCTGTACTTAATTTTGCACCTGTGTGACTCTCTAGCACCTCCAATGCAAATGTAGCAGTTTGCCGGCAGATGCCTCCTCATCTCTGCTCCTGGGCTGAATGTATTTCTTCCTGATTTACTGATTCACTTGGCAATCCATCTCTAAAATAGGTCCCGGCAAGGAAGCAAATCCAACCTTACTTGCAGGCAGAGATAAGAGGCTAGTGTGCCAGAAGTGTTCCCAAGATAAGCCACATTTCCTTCAGAGTGTTGCTCGAGCTAACCTCCAAGAGACAAGTACCTAAGTTCAGTACAATTCATGATATAGCCCATATTCATTTCTGTCTTTGACTATAAATTGTAAATTTAATCATGTTAGTATTGCTAAGGTGCTAATGCTAATTCAATATGGCATGTGATTTTAACATGAACGACTGCACATAAGGTGGGGGTGAAGNGAAAAAAAAAAAAAAAAAAAAACACCAAAAGGCCTCCTTTCTTAAGTCAAATGTGTTACATTTTCTAAAGAAGGTTTGTCTTTGTCCTTGAAAGTCATCACATTGTTCATTATTATTATATTAAAGGATTAGTTCACTTCAGAATTAAAATTTCCTGATAATTTAGTCACCCCCCTGTCATCCAAGATGTTTGTCTTTCTTTCTTTAGTCGAAAAGAAATTAAGGTTTTTGAGGAAAACATTCCAGGATTTTTCTCCATATAGTGGACTTCAACAGTAACCAACGGGTTGAAAGTCCAAATTGCAGTTTCAGTGCAGCTGTGACCTTTCCAACGTGATTACGTAACACGTGGCGCATTGCAGAGCAGTGCAAGACGAGCATTTTTTGTAGAAAAGTATATATTTTTTATTTTTTTTAGAAAATGACCGATCGTTTCGCTAGATAAGACCCTTATTCCTCATCTGGGATCATGTAGAGCTCTTTGAAGCTGCACTGAAACTGACATTTAGACCTTCAACCCATTGGTAACTGTTGAAGTCCACTATATGGAGAAAAATCCTGGAATGTTTTTCTTAAAAACCTTAATTTCTTTTCGACTGAAGAAAGAAAGACAAACATCTTGGGTGACATGAGGGTGAGTAAATTATCAGGAAATTTTAATTCTGAAGTGAAATAATCCTTTAAGTAATGTAAGAAGGTTTCCGGGTCATTGATATAAGATGTTTTGGCTGGTTTTTAGCATGTTTCCTATGCTTCTTGGTGGCTTACTATCCAAAAAGAGCCCACTCCCAAGTTTCTATGATATGGCTCAGATCCCTCCTTTAATGTAAAAAATTAGATGATCCAAATTGAGGGTACAAGATTCATTGGCTCTGTGTGAGGGCCCAAAATAAAGACAGACAGAAGCAGGTTGCCTTCTAAATTTCATCCACATGGAGGAACAGAGACTGAGATCAGAGAGCAGCAGAGGCGGGAACAGCCTGTCTGCTCTAGTTAAACATCAAACACGGCTTTTCCAGCCAAACTTAGCCTGAAAAACAGTTGAGAAGAAAAAAGAGAGACTAAACAATACCCGGATAACTTACTGCATCAGCAAATAGTGGACACTTTAATTTCTTATAAGGCCATTGAAGTTGAGGAGCTATCAGATAAAGATAAAGATATCAGATAAAGATCAAAAAGCTGAACAAATAAAACAATAAGTACAGAGGAAGTTCCTTGTAGTCACGTCGCACATGATCACAACTCCCAAATTCCAGCATGGTTTATGTCCAAGAATGTAATTCCACAACTGCATACCTACAGAGCATAATTCCTCAACCGGAGAAGCAAGTCCTTGCGCTGCATACTAGAAAAGTACAGGAAATCAGAGAGAATGGGTGAGCACATGAGCTTGCTTTGACTCCTCATGACACCTTCTGTTGTTCTTGAGGAGCTTTTGTTAAGACCTCTAACAAACAAACATTTCAAACCACCAAAAAACACAACGGTACTTGAGCAGGACAATGAAAGTCAACTAAAATAAAACAAAACAAAAGCATGGAATAGTACAGTACATCAAAAAAATACAAATTTAAAATGCAGTCGGGTTCAGGGAGTAAAAATCCTGTTTAATTCTTCATAGAAAAACTGATTGTTCACATTAACAGAATAAAACTTTCTATACAGATCTGTTATGAGCTTATGATATACAGTATATGTGCTGTAGAAGCCAAAAAACAGGATGATTTCAGCTTATTTAAGAAAAAATTAATACAAATTTGCCATATTCCCAGTGGAAAAACTCCACAACAGAAGATTATGAATCCACAAGACTTCCATAATGACAATAAACTCAAATATGGGGTCAGTTTGTTTTTAGTTTTTTTAAGAAATACCTTTATTCATCAAGGATGCATAAAATTGATCAAAAGTGACAGTGAAGATATTTATCATGTTAAATATATACACACACACATTTTATNATATATACACACACACACACACACACACATTTTATATATATATATATATATAAATGCTGTTCTTTTGAACTTTCAATATTCAAAGAATACTGATAAAAATGCAACAGTTTCCACAAAAAATATTAGGCAGCACAAATGTTTTCAACATTGATAATAAGAAATGTTTCTTAAGCATCAAATGAGCATATAAGGGATCATGTGACACTGAAGACTGGAGTAATGATGGTAAAAATTTAGCTTTGCCATTACAGGAATAAATTACAATTTAACATATGAAAATAGACATTTTAAACTGTCATAACATTTCACAATATTATTGGTTTTACAGTATTTTTAAACAAATATAAGCAGCCTTGCTGAACATCTATAAGACTCCTTTCAAAACCATTTAAATGAAATAGACTGCTGAAATAGTGGAGGACCAATGCTCTAAAATGAAAAATAAGCAACAGGGAGAATCTCAGATGCACATAGTTACAGTGTCCATTGTCCTCCTGTATATAAACCTGTAGCTGCAGAATGGAGCACGAAGCAGCATCTCCTGCTTTCAAACACTTCACCAGACACAAAAGACCCCTGTCACTGACAGCAGGCTTCGGCTACGTCCCTTTATGTTGATCCAACGATCACAGCTTCCTTGGTCAGCTATAAATAACCCTCCATTCAAGCCTGCCCTGCATGACAAACGCCTCCAATTCACCCTGCCTCAAACAGAATACAAAATTAGCCGAATAGCTAACCAATACAAAACTCTCCCTTATGAATGCAACTCTCAAGAAAAAGGTGATTAATTAAACAAGTGTCTCTGACGTTTCCTGTCAATTTCAACACCTCATTTTGGAAGCCAAAAAGTGAAGCTAGTCAAAATGAGAAAAGGATGTAAACACCCACCATGAACAACAAACACCATCTTATTGTCTGAGGAAATGCAGTGAGAGGAACAAGACCACATTTGTTGAGTCACATACAATATGAATTGTCAGTTCTTCAATGTGAGTTGCAGCTGATGAGTGTGTACTAACAAGTGAAGCTACTAGCTAGACATGTGTGACCAAGAAATCCCAAACTATTTATTGTTCCCAGAACCTAAATTCAAGTTAGAATTCATTTTTAAAAAACGTATACTGTAAATGATGCTGACATGGAACACTAGAAGGGACTTTAAAATGTATATTTAAAAATATATCACAAATAGACCAAAAAATCAGTGTTGCCAAGCCCATGGTTATTCCCTCCAAGAGTCCAAAGTACTGTGCAAAATGAAAGAAATGAACAGAGTGGAGTGTTTGGGAGGATAACAGAGGGGTGATATGAAGAGTAAAATGCCACAAAAATCAAAATTTTAAGATTTAAAGGTGCAGTATGTAATATTTCTGTCCACTAGAGGTCGCTAGAGGCCTATTCAAAACAAAGGCGTAGCTTGATGACGCTAAGTTTGAGAGCGGAACCTTGGGACATGTGGTCTTCACCTCAACGGACGGTGCAAAATAATAGGGATAGGACTCGGGAAGAAATCATGTTCATGGATGCGATTATTAACGTTACTGTAGTACGAAGCAGAGCAGGACCGAGTGTTGTGGGAGCTGAACGAGGCCGCTGGAGCGATTGCGCAACACACGCCGCGAGCAGCGAAACTTTTATTATCCCACAGTCGCCGCCTCGCCGGCGCCGCTTCCGCTTTTCCGGTCATGAGTATGAGGTAACACAGCTCTGTTTATCATATTAGATACATTTGAGTGTGTTGAAAATGATGTTATAACGTTACTCTGTGCGTTCGCTCGGTGGCTGCTTTGAGACACTTATTGCACACTGCATTAAGATAGATCGATTTTAGAATATCACATTAAATGCTGGATGTCTTGTGTTGATAAATAGCATGCAATTAATTTTAACACGTATTGTATGATGGAGAAAATTCTGTATTACTGTTACTAAAAATAAAGCTGCATTTGATTATGCTATGTTAGCTACTTCACAAAATAGTGTTTTTCTCTGAGGCATGGTAAAAGCATGGTCCTCGCCAAAAAAAAAAATCAAGAAAATTAGATTTAAACAATAAGATGTTGACATGTTGAGCTATATAACAATAATTAGTTTTCTGTCTATAAATATATCAAAACAGTTGTTCCCTTGTCTATTAAAACATGTAATATATTAAAGCGTCTTTGGTGTTTTCATGGTTTCTACAAAATAAAACCGGAAACCGAGGGTAACGCGGGTATGACGCAATTGACAGACGACTCCTCACACGTCCCGGAGCCTTGGTTAAAATTGCAATTTTCTCACGATTTACAAATAGTTGGAAACATTTGGGATATTGTAAGTACTCAAGTGAACAAAATATATAACACTGGCCTAGTGGTTTTTGGATATTTTACTGCAAAAATCTTACATATTGCACCTTTAAATAAATCTGAAAGCTTTTCACTTATGCCCAAATACTTAAAACTCTGTAAAGAAGATATGAAAGGTGGAGATGCTAATAGGTATTCCAAAGCTCCATTGATGGGCATTAATTCACTTTTACTCAGATTGAATTTATATTCTGAAAATAGACCAAACTCTGCCAGCAGATCCAGAACCAAGGGAATGGAGGTGTCAGGTTCAGACGCATATAACAAAAAATCATCCACATATAAAGACAACTTATGCTTCAACCCTTCCCTTAGTATGCCAGCCATCACACTGGACCTGACAGCAACTGCCAGACGCTCAGTGGCTATTGTTAATAACAGTTGGGAGAATGGGCAGCCTTGTCTAGTCCCATGCCATGACTATAATAGAAATACTTAGGATATTTATTGTTTGTTCATAATACAGGCCATGGGAGACATGTATAAAGCTATGAATTATTCAGGAAAACTAAATCTCCAAATAAGTGTGTAAAACAAATATAGCCATTCGACTCGACATCCATGTCTGGCCTGGTGAGATTATGACTGGAAGAGCCGACTCCAAACATCTCGCAAGAACTTAAGCTAATAATTTCACATCTGTACAAAGTGATAATTAATGCATTGAGAAGGATCTTTATTTATTAATTTTTTGAGAATTAGGGAAATAATAGCTTGGCGTAATGAGTGAGGAAGTATACCTGAAGTGTAAGACTCATTGAACATGTTAAGCAAAAGAGGTGATCATTTAAAAGAGAATGTAATAAATTCTGCAGGAAAGCCATTAGTAGAAAGCCAAGAGTAGTCTTAATTTCATCCCGCATAAGGGGAGCTGCCAAATTAAAGATGGTATCAGTATCAAGATTAGCAAGATTGATAAGTAAAAGGTGCTGTATGTAATAAACCTTAGTTACTGCTGCTACGTCCGACAAGCCATGCCACTCTCACGCCACACTTCATGTTCTCACGCAGTGAAAAATACATTGCGGAGCAAAGAGGACACTCGCAATGCACTAACAGACGAGACAGAGCAGGTTACTTTTGCTTTGAAACAAAGTCTCAACTTTCAAATTTTGTAATTTTTTAAAAGAAATTCTATCAATAAATACTGTTTTGGCCTTAATATGTCGTGACAGATCACTGTAGGGCGTCAGTTCAAGCAGCACATGAACCGATCATCTCTTCCTACAAGCAACAGCATGAAATAAACATGAACATCAGAAGGTATGTTGTGTGATAGCATACCATTTTTCAAGTCCACCGACATTAATCTACTAACTCTCCTGTCTGGTTTATTTGTCGGACAAAATGGCGGATTTGCCGTTATGATTAGTCAGATAGCCTGTCAGTCAAACTCAAGGCGAAGGGTGAATTGCCATCACTCCTGTTGTGTGTCCACAATCTGGCAACCCGTGTGAGCGTCGAGTCTGAGGAAGAGGGGGAGGGGGCAACAACGCTCTCAAATATTTTGAATTTGGACTGCATTGGACTTCTATTTCAACCACTAGCTGTCAATATTACATACATGATGACGTTTAATGTCCGGGAAAGCCTCTAGTCCCATTTAGCTAACCTGTTAGCAACCAGCCTTTTCAAGACATGAAAAAGCATTCAAAAAAACTTCATATTACTGATGTGTTTATGTTGTAGAATAAAACTTCAGCTTGTGTTAACCACAGACCTTGTTTCAGGCATTTAACCAAAAACCCAATGACTTTGAGATGACTGAACCGTACGTTCAAAAATGCTAACTCATTTCCGGGTTTTGGGACTCATTCCCGTGGCACTCCATTGTCTTTGTTTCCTCCTTTCTTACTCAGCTCACATCTATTTAAATGACCATTAATGCCTCCATTTATCAGCTTTCTTCAATGCTGTCTGCAATTCTATGATCCACCTGGGACAAAGAGCATCTGCTGGAGAAGACTATGGCACGCTGATTCAGACACAATTCTCCATGTGTGTACTTTCAGCAGTTGGACTTCAACCAAGCTTTTTCCATCTCATAATGAGTCTGCACAAGGAAAAGGGCTAAACGTAATAGGTGTTTTTGCAAGAACCGCTAAATCAGATCACACATTCAAGTAAGGGGCACGCTGACAATTTCACCTTACAAGCTGTAATGACTTACAATCAGTGTCTGAAAGTTCTGGTTGCTAGGATACATCACTGCCACAGAGGCTGGAAATGAGACTGATAAGAAGTCACAAAGAAAGAAAAGCGACTAAAATGAGATTAATTTCCTTTTCATATCAGCCATGAGTCATGACACGCAAAAGTCCAAAATAACATCACAACTGGGCATTGTCAGCAGCAGATGCCATCTGGAAGAAGGAAAAAGATGCTGCGTGCTCTTAAAAAGACAGAAAATTACTTCATGATGGTCTGTTAGCATTACTTTTTGTTTACGTTTCGGGTTTAGACCAAACTCTGAGAAGAAAAGGTTCTATATAAAACCTTAAAGGGTTCTGTCAGGCGCTTCATATATAGAATCTTTTAGGGGTTCAATTTATGGATTTAGTTTTAATTCATTTTTATTGTAATTAAATTTTATGAATTAAACCACTCATAAACATACTTTATCACTAGAAAAAAAAAAAAAACATTAAACATGAAAGTATTTTGCAATCATTTAAGACATTTCTCCTAATAATAATAATAATAATAATAATAATAATTAAGTACCGTGAAGATAGTCCGGTGACGTAGGACTGCGCGATTTTCCAGTTCCCGCTGGATATCGTCCTCCACATACATGCTTAATAAAGCCTGAACCTCATTGTCAGTCCAGCGGTCGTATTTTTTAAACTTCATTGTTGATTCGAATAGCAAACAACTCTTACCGCACGCACCGCAACAGACTTTTAAAAATGGTGGTTGAAATAAAATGCTGCGTGTTCAGCGTCCAAGTCCCACCCCTGAAAGTTCCGGAGCTTTGGAAAAGTACTACCTAGCAAGCAGGTTCTTTCTGAGGGGGGATTTTTTACCCGGAACTTCATTTAGACCCTAGTTTCCTGCAGTGGAAACACACCGAGAACCACCCCAAAGTTTCTAGTTCCTGGGTAAAGTTCCTGTGGTGGAAACACGGCTATAAAGTAAGGTCTATCTGTAGTGTATTCAGGTACAGAGATGTAATAATTAGGCCTAAATTTAAATCTCTGTATAAATTAAAAACAGAATCTTTGTTAAAGCTGTTTTTTTTTTTATTAACATTAATGACATCAGGTATTTATAGGTTGCTGTCACTTTAAGACCGAATGCACCAATCCAATATAATGACACACAATTATTTTCTTAACTCTTTATGTTCATTTAAAGCGGAACTCAGTAAGATTTGCGAAGCTCCCCCTACAGGTTCCTTCAGTGAATCACACTGTCGTAAATACTCCAAGCGCAGCTCTGGACTACAACGACTACAACGCTCACCAGCGCAGTAGTTTTGCAAATACAGTACAAGAAATCTCGATGGAGGTGGGTAATTTTTGAAATTGTCTTATTAAGTCATAATATATACATTGTTTTTGAATTAGCGTAAAGCATTTTGTCACTCTCGCGTGAACGTGAACATGAGGCGAGATTGTGTCGGGTCGGCGCAGCTCAACTTGCAAGTGCTGTTTTCTGGCGTAGACGTGCCAGAGGGGGTTAGTGCACGCCTCAAACACACCACTACAAGTCAATTAACCATCGTAAGGACTTAGAAAACTATTTATGAAGGTAAAAAAAAGTTACTTAGTTCTGCTTTAAGACAGGGGTGTCCAAACTCAGTCCTGGAGGGTCACTGTCCTGCAGAGTTTAGCTCCAACTTGCCTCAACACACCTGCCTGGAAGTTTCTAGTATGCCTAATAAGACCTTGATTAGCTGGTTCAGGTGTGTTTAATTGGGGTTGGAGCTAAACTCTGCAAGACAGAGGCCCTCCAGGACTGAGTTTGGACACCCCTGATTTAAGACATAACCGACTATGTTTTTGAGAATACTTGCCGAGACTGGTATTTTGACATAATTTTGTGTCTGTTCAAGCGCATGGAGATACAAAAGAGGAATCAATTAGCTGTTTGCACTGTCTGAAACACGCCTCTCTGTGTGCGTGGCTGTGCTGTGCGCACTGATAACAGCGTACGAGTACTGAATCAATGGTGAAACTTAGCAATTGATCCACGAAACACATGCATGCTGAAACGTGGGGCTTGGTCCACACGGATCAACTACGATCCGTTTAACCCCTAGCATAGAGCGGAGCATCACACCGAGCAGTGATAATGGCTAGAGCGAGAGTGAAACCTGTGTGCTGAACACTGAGGGGTGGGGCAGTGTATATTTTCGGCCTTTTTTCTTTCTTCCAAAAACCTAAAATGCCATTTTCAGCTGATAATTTTCAGTGGTCGAAATTATGGTGATAATGCTTTAGAAAGCAAACCTGTTGGCTATACAAGATAATAATACAACAAGACAATAATGTTCTTTCCAGCTCCTGACAGTTACAGCTGATTGGCTGATTGCCACTGATAAAATTATAACTTCACAAGTACATCTTTAAATTTGGGCCTGTGCTCACAGGCTGAGATGAGTAAGTATGTAGTCATTACTCATGCATTACTCATGCAACAAAAGCTTGAGAACTTTAAACATCATCCACTCATTCCTGTTCTTGTTGAGCAAGCAGATTCATTGTCTTTTGCCACTCTGGATCATTTCCCATTCTTGTAAATAACTCATGTTACTTTAACATACTCTGAAATGTCACAATCTTTGTATAAAGATTAAAATTAATTAGAGATGTATTGATAGAACCGCTGATACTGGANAAAAAAAAAAAAAAAAAGTATAAATAAACTTAAAAACTATTCTAGTTTTTGGGTGAACTATCTCTTTAAGAGTGCTGAACAAAAACAAATAGCATTACAAGAGAAAAATCCAGAACTGGCATGCTATAGCAAAGTGCAAGAGCTGTAATTATCTCCCTCTTATATAAAGTGTCATATCTGGTTGATGAAATCATCAGGACTGACAGTAAAATATGCCTGTCTCTTAACAACTGATTTCAATGACAGGCCTGGAAGTGCTCAGAAAGGAGGGAACCAGAATCAGCCAAATGAAAGACTTGGTACATACACATCAGAGAAATTACATACACATGTAGATTCCTGACATGTAATGAATTGAATTAGTTTGTGTAATTGCTAGGGTTATTTAGAACCAGTTCTATTAAACACACACATCATCATCATCATCTCATATTTTATGGGGACATTCCATAGACATAATATGGTAAAAATAATATGGACATAATATGGTTCCAATATGGTACAAATCATTTAGATATCAAGCATATTTATTCTGTGTCTTTTTGCAAAACATTCTGTTGCAGCTGAATAACAAAAACCAGCACCCTAAAGAACTAAATAAATTTCAAATATTATTAATAAAGACAAGTATACAGTCAGTAACAAAATAAGAACAAATAACCAAATTAGCAATAGCACAAATAAATACAACTGATCAAAGTTCAGAAATTGAAATCAAATGTAAAATAACACTGCAGTTTTCTTTATAGAACTAAAATATAGATTAATATGGATTATAATATGGATTAAAGTTAAAAATAGTTATTCCGTCAAAATCAGTGAGTAGTTTTCTTTGCCTTTTGTTCTTTGATTAACAGTAATGACACAGACGGCAGCAGGTATATTGGGCTGCTGTCACTTTAAGAGCGAATGCACTGATCCAATATACTGTTACTCATGCGTTTTCTCTCTCAACTGTTTACGAGGATATTTTGACAATTTTGTGTGTATTTGTTCATTCAAGCACAAGAAGATTTACATTTACATTTACATTTATGCATTTGGCAGACGCTTTTATCCAAAGCGACTTACATTGCATTATCCTATACATTTGTATCCGAGTATGTGCAATCCCTGGGATCGAACCCATGACCTTGGCATTGCTAGTGCCACGCTCTAACCACTGAGCTACAGGAAAGCATATGAAGAAGATGTGAAAGAGAATTCAGTATTCACGCACTATGAGAGCCAGCTTTTAGTGAGTGCCGAATTGAGTTCTCTTTCACGTCTTTTTGCGCTTGAACGGTTTAAAACCACATTAAAATGCGCACAGGAATTAATAAGCGGAATTGAAATTCTCATTTATAACAAGTATCCGATTCCTGACCTTAAGTGTCCGATTCCACAATTGGAATCGATTTTCTATTCCCAACCATAAGTGTAAGTGGTTTAACTGTGAGAAAAAAAATCAAAAATGCATTAATTAAAACTTCAGCACATCAAGGGAAGTACAACACTACAGTACAACACTCCCATAAGCAGAACTCAAGCAGAGGCAACTATTCCCAGGAGAGTGCCCATTTAGAGAGAGAGAAAGGATGGGCATATACCTCATGAGAAATCAAGGCTGCACCTCACGCTCCTGCTGTGCTCACTGGGGTTAGTGCCAAGAGACCTGTGTGCTTCCTTATTACATGCTACAAAACATATGAACCAACAGGTAGTAAACAGAAACCAGTAAGATTTCCGGTGTAAAGTTGCGCCACTTAATTTGCGCACAGTATGGCATCGAGTCCAGGTGCAAAGTACGTTGAAATAGCACTGCAGTTTTTTTCACTACAAACACACCTCTTTCTATGTAAATTAGGCTCATATAGACATCTTATTCAAAAACTTCTTTACTATTTGGCTTGCTGAAATTATGCAACTACATATGCACTTTTTAAAGGGATAGTTCACCCAAAAATGAAAATTATGTCATCATTTACTCACCCTCAGGTTGTTCCAAACCTGTATAAATTTCTTTGTTCTGTTGAAAACAAAGCAAGATATTTTGAAGAAAGTTTGTAACCCGGCCGCTTTGGGCAACCATTGACTTCCATAGTATTTTTTTTCCTACTATGGGAGTCAATGGTGGCCCAAAGCAGCCTGGTTACAGACTTTCTTCAAAATATCTTCCTTTGCGTTGAGCAATACAACGAAATTTATACAGGTTTGGAACAACCTGAGGGTGAGTAAATGATGACAGAATTTTCATTTTTGGGTGAACTATCCCTTTAAAACACAATTGAGGCATCTAGAACAAAGTGAAGCAATGCTGAACAGTCCCAGAAAAGTGTCAGTAAAGACATTTATAATGTTACAAAAGATTTCTATTTCCAATAAATGCTTTTGAATTTTCTATTCAAAGAATCATTAAAAAAATTATCACAATTTCCACAAAAATATAAGCAGCACAACTGTTTTCAACGGTTTTGAGCGGTAGTGTAATCTTACTACAGACGCTGAATTCAACAGTTTTGTCCATGTGTATGCTGTTACCTGAATGTTTCAGTGAATCTGGTGCTAAAACTTCACAGTCAGCCTTAGCAAATAAACAACATTATCAGTCAATGCATTTCATTCTTAGTGTTTTAACTGTAGTGCATTAAATGGCCCTTTTATGAGATTTGGCAGCTCTAAGTGTCGTTTCAAGTGTGGACTAGTGACGTAAAACAACTTAATGGGATGTAGTCCATTTGAAGTCTGTGGCCACATATTAAACGAGTCCTCAAACTGGCAATTATCAACCTTTGAAAATCAACCAGGATATTCAGAAAGGGCACCGCCTTGAAGCCAAGTGATTTTAAGAGGTCCGTTTAAAGACCTGAAAGATGCCAATCACATGCTTAGACTGGTTTCTACCTTCTATAACCATTCATAATGTGTTTTAAAAGTCAAAGTGTGTGATTTCTGTGCTGCTAACGTCACCAAATGGGGTAAAAAAACACATGTTTTCAAACAGGTTTCCCCAGACACTTCCTTCACCTGCCATTGGTTATCCAAACAGATAGCCACGCCCTAAACCCATGCCATTGGTTGACCAAATGTTGCTGTTGCCAGCTGATTGAGATGCGAAAACAGAGCAAAGTTTCAAAAATCACAATGTTTACACGTTACCAGGCAAATCAAGCTATGAATGGCTGGATTTTGTACAGTAAATACACACTTCTCCCTTAACAGGATAGTTCACTCCACAAAAAAAATGACAATTGATATTGAAAAATAATATTTTGAATTATGTACACAGAATGAAAGTCAGTGGGGTCCAATGTTAGTTGTACTCCAACATGCTGCAGAAGAAAGAAAGCCGTACAGGTTTGGAACAACATGAGGGTGAGTAAATTATGTTTAAGTTTTCATTTTTTGGTGAACTATCCTTTTAACTATAGTGCCCTAAAATGCAAACCAGGAAACCAAGGGCGTTAGGACCTATGAGCTCATATCCTCACAGCTGACTAGGAAATGCCCTTAGTGACAAGGCTATTTTAACATTAACAGTCTCAAATTATACACTGTCATTTTACAGTGCAAAATATCGAGCTCAGCCTTGCAACCCACATCTTATGTAATCACAAACAGATCTACATAACTTCACCACAGTGTTGGCTAAAGCTCAAGATGTAGTAATCCTGACAGCTCGTTTCATGATGTGCTTGGACTGAATTATTGATTCCTGTCACATTAACAAGAGTTCTGGAGTGAAATCGTGTCGGGATAGGGTTTGTAGGCTGACGCCTGCCAAAATCTCATTCAAAAAGGCTGGTGAAGAAGCATGCCAATGACAGAGCAAAGGGCACTAGAGCTGCGGACATAACCAAATGGACTTACAGATCAAAAACCACCTTGTTTGCTTGACTATAGGTTAATATCGGAGGAATGATGCCATTATCACTCTAGCTACTGGGTCCCACACCCAAAAAAGATATTTAACATAAAAGACGTTGAGCAGGTGGGCGTTCACACGTACACACTCCAGAATGACTACATATCTTGACTCATTCTTGCCTGGACTTGCATTACGAGATTCGCGGCAGCAGCTACAGAGGTCAAAGAAGTTGAAAAGTATGATATGTGTGCAGCTGGCTTCGGCATTAAAGGATTAGTTCACTTTCAAATAAACTTTTCATGATAATTTTCTCACCCCCATGTCATCCAAGATGTCCATGTCCTTCTTTCTTCAGTCGCAAAGAAATTCATGTTTTTTTATGAAAACATTCCAGGATTTTTCTCCATAGTGGACTTCAATGGCCTCCAAACGGTTGAAGGTCAAAATTACAGTTTCAAAGGGCTTTAAACGATACCAGACGAGGAATAAGGGTCTTATCTAGCGAAACGATCGGTCATTTTCAAAAAAAATAAAACATTATATACATTTTAACCATAAATGCTCATCTTGAACTAGCTCTCTTCTTCTTCTCTATTTGAATTCCAGCAGTGTAGACACTGCCCTCCACAGGTCAAAGTTTGAACTAACTGTTATATACTTGCACAAGCATATTGTATATGACAATTTAGTTCAAACTTTGACCTGTGGAGGGCAGTAATACACTTAGCAGCATCTACACTGCTGGAATTCAAATAGAGAAGAAGAAGAGAGCTAGTTCAAGATGAGCATTTATGGTTAAAACGTATCAAATTATTATTTTTTATTCAGAAAATAAGCGATGGTTTCTCTAGATAAGACCCTTATTTCTCATTTGGAATCATGTAGAACGCTTTGAAGCTGCAATGAAACAAATTTTGAGCTTCAACCGTTTGGGGTCCATTGAAGTCCACTATATGGAGAAAGATCCTGGAATGTTTTCATCAAAAACCTTAATTTCTTTTCGACTGAAGAAAGACAGACATGAACATCTTGGATGACATGGGGGTGAGTAAATGATCAGGAAATTTTAATTTGAAAGTGAACTAATCCTTTAAGCTAGAGTAATGTTGTAAAATGTGAACACATAAGTGACTGGCGGAGCTGACACTGGTAATGGTCTTGCCATTCATGTCTGATCATGAAAATATTAAGAAAATATCTGCATCATCAGCAATGTAAACTTTTATTCAGGTTTAACAAATAGTCTTTCAACTAGATGCACTTCAGAACATCTCACTGTACATGAACTTCTCATCACTTACTGTAATGCATGAAAGCCGGGACTTTAACTGTTAAATTTGATGAATATTTTATCACACCTCCACACTGGCGTAACAGAGCAGCATTGTGAACAGAGGCCGTATAACTCTTGTTTAATGGAGGGTTATGAAAGAACGATGACTTAACCTAAGGCATATGACTTATCCAGAGGCATTATTAATAATTTATCAATACAAGAAAGCTACAATAGGCAGCAACTACATCACACATCTGTTTTGTAAATGTATCCAATATATCAAATCAGTCTGTCAATAGAAAATTTGTTTTGTTTTTATATATAATTCTCTGTCAAAACGTGAGGGAACGAGCGAGTTAATGAATCTTTTAAGTGAACTGATTCAAAAGATTCGAATCACTTGGATGAATCAAAGTCCCCGCTACTATTTAGGTTGTAAATAGAATACCAAATGATATGAAAGGAAAAACGTTTGGTCTTTTATAAAATATGTACACATTTCACAGTAAATTACATGGCCTTTAAGTGAGGTAATATCTTACAAACAAGCAAACGAACCCTGAACAAAATAATGTGGAAAATAATGGGGAACTGAAACATTTCTCGTCTCGCTCCCTTAACTGGAGGGTGCTTCTGCTTCAGTAATTCGTGTTACAAAGGGTTGTATTTAGGACATCTGTAAATATAATCTCTTCTTTTGCAGAACCTCGCTCTAGCACAGGCGAAATCGTGACTATGGCGGTGTTTCGAAACCTATCCAGCTCCCTACATAGACATCATTCACGAGCGCTCGCGTGCGTGGTGTTAGGACTTCTCTGAAGGCGCCTAGATGCCTATAAATCCTTTCTAAACAGATCACATATTTGGTTTACCAACACACCATGTGACTCACTTGTCATCAGACAATATTTTGAGGGGAAAAAAACAGGAAGGAAAAGAGAAGATGAATGTTATGTTGAACACTACAATATCATACTAAAACGCTCTTATATCATGCAGTTGTCGGTGGCAGACGTGCCCATCAAATGTCCTGGATTTACAGCAAACGACTCCACACTAGCTAGCCATCTTTGCTAGCCAAAATGACCAAAGCAAAACATAAATCCCAGTTAAAGTGACAGTTTACCTGGTCCAGTGGCAGATCAATAATCGTACTAATTGGCTGCAGCAGTGTGGAGCCTGTGCAAGACGTAGAAGTAGCCATGATTCAGTCCAGCTCCACTCCCTTACAGTCAAATCGCCCAAAACACTGTCCTCTTTCTCTCCCTCTCTTCCTCTCTTTATGGAGGATGGGTGTTGGGAATGCCGTTGTATAGTGTTGCTCTAGTCGCGGACTGTCAGCGCTGTTGCACCGCCTGAACATCAACACAAAGCCCGTGTAGGCGGACTGACTCGCCCAGCCCCTCCATTACATCAAACTATTGCTGCTCAATTACACTTACACACACACAGAGAGAGAGAGAGAGCTCAAAAGAACTTAACTGCCACTCCCTCTCGTTCATCTTTCTCATTTAGTATAACAGTCCACTCATATTTTTAAACATTTACAAGGAAATATTATTTTAATATATATTTTTTAAGACTAAACTTTTGAAAAATATTTTTAAAATATAAAAAAAAAAACCATGTAGCTACATGAGACTCCAGACAAATCATTCTTTTAGAAAAATAAGTATTCTACATGAGGCGGGTCGCCCCCTCATGGCCGCGGCCATGTTGACATCACATGACCACAATTGACCCTTCGCAAAGACCCGTCCCCCTTAGTTACTGTTGCTTTGTCCGACAAGCCGTGGCGATGTCACGCCACACGCAGTGAAAAATACATCGCGGAGCAAAGAGGATAACACGATAACTCGTGACAACACGTCGACAAAGCAGGTTACTTATGATATTAAATGATTAGTTCACTTTCAAATTAAAATTTCCTGATAATTTACTCACCCCCATGTCATCCAAGATGTTCATGTCTTTCTTTCTTCAGTCGAAGAAAGGTTTTTGAGGAAAACATTCCAGGATTTTTCTCCTTATAGTGGACTTCAATGGAGCCCAAATGGTTGAAGGTCAAAATTACAGTTACACTGCAGCTTCAAAACGTTCTACACGATCCCAGACGAGGAATAAGGGTCTTATCTAGAGAAACCATCGCTCATTTTCTAAAAAATAAATAAATAAATTATATAAGTTTTAACAATAAATGCTCATCTTGAACTAGCTCTCTTCTTCTTCTCTATTTGAATTCCAGCAGTGTAGATGCTGCTAAGTGTATTACTGCCCTCCACAGGTCAAAGTTTGAAATAATTGTTATATACTTGCACTAGCATATTGTATATGACAATTTAGTTCAAACTTTGACCTGTGGAGGGCAGTAATACACTTAGGCCACGTACACACTGTAAGTTTCAGGAGTGACAACCGCATTTAAATGCGGGTGTGAATCCCCTAAATTATCGTTACATGTGTGTACGGAACACGACTCACTCTCGAAAATGTGATGATTGACAGCTTGGAAACCATAGCGACATTCTGGCGTCTCTCGTGTTTGGTATCCGTTATTGTTACAGTGACAAAACACTCGTTATTTTCAGCATTTTAACTAAACACACTAACACAGTCGACGGAGGCGTCATGTTTTGTTTATGCTTATAGCCAGTTTCACACAGCGCGCGGCACTCATTCTGTGTTGCCATGGTCACTCATTATAAGCTTTTTGGGCTTGTTGTTTAAGCTCGTCTCATAAAGCAAACGAGTTTATGGAGTTATTAAAGTGAGCAGACATGAATCGCGATTTTCAGCATAAAGCATCTGGATATGCTCGTGCTTTGTGATTCGCCGAATCGAGACACAAGTTACACCGGTGCACGTAAACGTCATTAACAACTAGTTGTTCAGTTCGGTTCCGTACACACTGCATAGAATTTCTGTAAATGCGGTTGTCACTACCTGTATTTTTCGGGAGTTAATACGGTTGTCACTCCCCTATTTTACTGAACTGTGTGTGTACAGAACGTGATTAAGCACTAAAAGGTGAACTGACAACCGAATTTAGCTGCAGTGTGTACGTGGCCTTAGAAGTGTCTACACTGCTGGAATTCAAATAGAGAAGAAGAGAGCTAGTTCAAGATGAGCATTTATGGTTAAAACTTATAAAATAAAAAAATTGAAAATGAGCGATGGTTTCTCTAGATAAGACCCTTATTTCTCGTCTGGGATCGCTGTAAACTGTAATTTTGACCTTCAACCGTTTGGGCTCCAGTGAAGTCCACTATATGGAGAAAAATCCTGGAATGTTTTCATCAAAAACCTTAATTTCTTTTTATCTGAAAAAAGAAAGACATGGACATCTTGGATGACATGGGGGTGAGTAAATTATCAGGAAATTTTAATTAGAAAGTGAACTAATCCTTTAAACAAAGTCTCAGCTTTCAAACTGTGTAGTTTTTTAAGAAATTAAAACAATAAAAACATTTTTTGGCTCTTTAATGTGTCGTGACCATGATCGTGATAGATTGTTGTAGCGCCTCAGCTCAAGCGGCTCGTGAACCGATCATCTCTTCCTACTAGTTCATTTATAGCATCAAATAAACATGAATGAACATGAGAAGAAATGTTGTTTCAAATGCGGAAAGACGTCAATACACACAATTTTTCAAGTTTAAGTCCACCGAGGTTAATCTTCTAACTCCTGACTGCTTTGTCGGACAAAATGTCAGATTCGGTGTTCTGATTGGTTAGATCGCTTGTCAATCAAACTCCCAGCGAAGGGTCAATTGCGTTTATAATAATAATAATAATAATAATAATTTCAGCAAGTGCTCAAAGCGCTTTACAAATCATAAACAAGTACAAACAATCAAAAACTAACACAATAAACATATGACAAATTAGTTTGGACTGAATCCAAGTATACATCACGAATAAAAAAAGCTATATTTTCTCAGCGACATTTTAAAATAACTTAATATTAAAACGCATGATGACATTAGCTAAATATAACTCATATATTTAACTAACCAGTTAGAATTTTTATGAAATTATGTATATTTTTGGACATGGATCATTTGAATCACAAAAAAATTGGACTGTATTGCTTGATTATTATAGAGGTATTGGAACAGAAATAGTAATTACATGCCTGACCTCTGTGACCTCAATTAGACCCAGAACCGAGATCTGACCTACATGATGTCTATTATTAATATGGCTCTTATTGTGCAGTAAGAGCACCAGACTTTTTTTTTCTGAAATATATTTTTAGTGCATCACACCACAGAGCTGTTATGTGAATTGATCCGGTCTTTGAGTTCATGTGGATCTTTACAAACATGTACAATGACGCCTCAAGTTCAAACGAGAAGCTTCTGCTCGATTCATCTTCAGAAATTTTCACATATTGTGCCTTTGCTTAAGTCTTTATAGGCCTATAATTCCTATAAGTCTTTATAAAACTATAATTACACTGTTTCTGGCATAAATGCAACCAATAGCCTGACCTCCTTTGCTTACAAGATTACTATGGTTAGCAGTCATTTCTGTTTTTGAGCAACTATTTTCCCTGAACGTTACCAGATACATGCTTTCACTGAATAAAAGTCAAAGAAGGAATGTAAAAAACGACAATATAGATGTAAGCTTCAGGTAAAGGTTGGTGATATTTATTTATTTATTTGAATTACCTTTTATTTTTATATTTTCAGTTTTAATTTGACCTTACTTTTCATTTTTATTAATTTTTGTTTTCTATTTAGCTTTAATTTATTTTTATTTCAGTTTTAATTTTAGTATTTAAAATTATCTATTTCAGTTAGATGCCAAGGCAACATTTCTAATTTTCATTTAAGCTTTTTTAAGTAGCCTACATAATGTAGGCCTATATTTTCTTTTCTTTTATTTCACCTTTATTTCAATGAATGAAACACTTTTTAATTTTAGTTCACAATAACTACACTGATTTATTTATTTATTGTATCCAGAGCTCAATGGTCGAATTGTTTTGTTTGTACTTTTCATATATCAGTTCTTTTATTATATGCTCAGCATCAACACTTTTATAAGTGGACTTGTATGTTGTAGAAGAGAAACACTCGAGTGCAGCAGTCAGAGAACGCCATCTTCTGGTCATGTTGGAATGTAAAAATCACTTAAATATCCCTGTATTATTACTTCAGTTTGTAATTTATTAAGAATTTAATTTATGTATTTTGTTTGACAAAAAAGTTTTTATAAAAATATCAGTGAGGTATTGTTTATTGAGAAGAGTCCTGCTGCAGACTTGTTTATTTGCACCGTGTTTTAGGCCTACATCCTGTTTCGTTCTTGCCAACAGCATAAAGAAGATATCTACACAATACATAACCTATAAATAATTACCACTGCAAAATGTGTTGTTAATAACTTTTCCCATTCACATACAGAAGTTTGCTTTTGTTTTTTGAGTCATTCCACGAAACCGGTACGATTTGAGTCCCTCTGACCTTTTTCAGTGTATTTTATCTATTGGGTCACCAAAATATATTTTTAAAAGCTTTTTGTATTCATTGACATGTCTCCTTTAATAATGTTTAAAAACATGACATACATTTTATCTTTATATTAGAAATTATTTAATTTTTTTCAGTTGACAACACCTATTTTGTCATGTCCCTCGAGGCCTTCTATGAAAGTGTACTTGGGATATGAATAATAAAATGAGAAAAAAGTCCATTCATTTTGCCATTCCCATAAATATCCATCTGTGCTTTTTTGCTGGTAATGTTTTTTTCTAAGTAAATTCATGATTATTCATTAAAATCACATCATTTATAGTTCCGTACCTCAGTAACCCCTCAACCCCGTTACACAAACCATTCTCCCCCTATAAAAATAATGAACTGATATTTATGTGACATCATTAATAGGAAGTGACATCATAGAAGTCTTCTGAACAACATTGTGAGCAGACACAGGCAAGTTACCACCTTCGTTAATAATTATAACTAAATAATGTTGTGAAATTGTGCTTAACGACTCAACCCCGTTACATCAATTAAAGATAGAAAACTATTACTTGTGAAAATTATCTTTGTTATTTCACAATTATTCATGATTTCTTAATATCATGCATGCCATGCGCTCTCCATTTATTCACTAGTTTTAGAGCAGTGGCCAATTTGGGCAAAAAAATCACAACCCCGTCACACCTACATTTTTATTTATTTATTTATTTTTTGTTAAGTTTATGAAAAAGTTATTTAAAATTTGTTGAATTCTGTCTGAAATGTTCAGAGCAATCATAAGAATACTGATTTTAGTTCAAATTCTGAAGCCTTTGATTAAAAATGATAAGGCTGCTGTCACAAAAAGTGCCCATTTCAGGCTTTAGTATAGCAAAAGTGTGAGATTTTATGTAACTTTTATATTTGCAATTACTGAATTAGTGTGAGGGACATCTGATTAATAGGAAAATTTTGATTTGATCACAAATACATTTTATAATAATATTCAGAGAGCTCCCATAGTGTCCATAACTTAAAATAATGTCCAATAATAACAGGAATTTGATGCCTGAGATGGGAAAATTTGTTTTTCTGGAAGTTAAATATGTCATTAATGTTATGGGGTGTTCAGAAAAGTAATAAATTTTGGTAAAAAATCAAAAAATGTGTGAGTCCAAATGGTACAATCAGTTTTGTGGAATGACAATTTCTAACAGTTGCTGTTTGTGAACAATGAAAATAAAGGCAGGTCATTTTTCAAAGCAGTGTTTACATATAGCCTACTGTAATTCAGGTGATTTGATTTCATACAGCTTAACGTGCAAATGGCAGCTACAAATTGTAATGTTCACTATTAAAATATGCAAATATCAGTCTGACAGCGCAGGTCCATTATAAAGTTTCACCAGGATGTCAGTAGATTAGCTCTAAACCACTCGATCAATTACGTCGTTTTGTAACAACACCTGCTCGTTTGGCTTTTTTTTTTTTTTTTAGCTCAGTGGACTTCACGTTAACAAACTTAACACTGGTCGGTCAGCATGTTAGTACAAGGCTTTGTTGATAGGGGTCTCTGCTTAACACCTACTGATGAGCAAGCGCAGTGGCAGACATATGGGCATACAAGAGGATGGAGAGTGAGGGCAGGAGCAGCCATGACTCAGCACCTCCTCCAGCCTGAGTGACTGTAGACAGACTCGTCTGGGCACATGTTAAGCTCTTACCACACATAGCACGAGTTTATCACTACTACAGTCAAGAACAGGGGTGAAACTATATTTCTGCTTAATATTGTTTAGACTAATTTTTTTAAATAAAACCAATGAACCTATTTTTTAAATTTATTTTTATACAGTAGTGCTTGATAGGCCTGTACAAAATGTCATGATAGCCGCTAAAAAATAAATAAATAAATAAATGTTTCAAATGTTTAAAGGTGCCCTAGATTCAATTCAATTGAATTTACCTTGGCATAGTTGAATAACAAGAGTTCAGTACTTGGAAAAGACATACAGTGAGTCTCAAACTCCATTGTTTCCTCCTTCTTATATAAATCTCATTTGTTTAAAAGACCTCCGCAGAACAGGCGAATCTCAACATAACACCGACTGTTACGTAACAGTCGGGATCATTAATATGTACACCCCCAATATTTGCATATGCCAGCCCATATTCCCAATATTATGAAAGGCATTAGACAAGGGCAGGACATCTGGATCTGTGCACAGCTGAATCATCAGACTAGGTAAGCAAGCAAGGACAATAGCGAAAAATGGCAGATGGAGCAATAATAACTGACATGATCCATGATAACATGATATTTTTAGGGATATTTGTAAATTGTCTTTCTAAATGTTTCGTTAGCATGTTGCTAATGTACTGTTAAATGTGGTTAAAGTTACCATCGTTTATTACTGTATTCACAGAGACGAGAGCCGTCGTTTTTTTAATTTTTAAACACTTGCAGTCTGTATAATGCATAAAACTTCATTCTTTATAAANAAAATGTATTTAATTTTAAGTTCTGTTAATGTAAAATACAATCTGATGACGTGTAAACGTGTTTCATTGTTTTGAGTTGTATGAACACTTCTTTTAACTGGGCTGGGATTTATATTTCCCATCATGCTTTGCCCATGGCACTTGAAAGGGAAAGTAAATGCTAAAATTAAGTGTTATATAATGTTTTTTGCACAAGATTAATGGTAAGGGAGATTTAGCAGTAATTAGGGTTTTGTTATGCTAATTTAGAAGAGTTAATGTGTTAATGTGGGTTTTTGGAGAGTTACCATCATGGTGACAAGCGGTGCTTGGTAAGATTATGTTACGTAGAAATGCATTTTTTTATGTCCAAAAAGCATCTTCACCTTGCTTGAAACATTATGTTGGATCAACCAAAGTAGTTGCATTCATGTTGACAATTATTAAGTTTATGTTACTTAAAAATGTGTTTTTATTGTGGCAAAAAAACGTCTACACCTTACTTAAAACATAAAATTGTACAGAAAACCCCTTCAATTTTAATAAGTGGAGTAATTAATAAATATTATTGTATTTGTTCACAATTTTATGGTAAAAAAAATGTTTTTCAGGATCAGGATCTGCACCTGCTTAAAGTTCCCTTTGACCCCATTAAACAAGTTATCAACATTTTTCCTACACTCCATAATACCTACTGGAGTAACACCCATTGATTTGCAAACAATTAGTGACTGTCAATGAAACCGTTTAAAGTCGGCATGAAATGGAAGTTTTGTTCCTTCCCTATTGTGACGTATAACGGAGAGAAAAGGCTTCTCAAACAAGAAAAATTGTAAGGCAGGACTTCATTTTATTGAATGGATGGTTGTGGTTTGCTATTGTTGTGATCTCATGTGAGTGACAGGTTGCCCCGCCCTCTCGCAGGTAAACGTCATCAGAGGAGAAGTCACTGCAGGAGGGAGGGAAAGGCAGTTATTTTACTATATATTTGCACAGATAGATCAATTACAATTCTCCAATATTACATTAAAAATAATTATTGTAATAATAATATAATAATTGTCCATTTTGATTTCATGGTGACATTAACTTATGGAAGCTTGTTTCCGCCACTGAATTAAAAAAAAAAATATTACTATTTATCTCACAATTCTGACATCCTTTCTCAGAACTGTGAGATATAAACTAGCAATTGCAAGTTATAAAGTCCAATTCAGAGG
Source organism: Anabarilius grahami (assembly GCA_003731715.1). Lineage (NCBI taxonomy): Eukaryota > Metazoa > Chordata > Actinopteri > Cypriniformes > Xenocyprididae > Anabarilius > Anabarilius grahami. Next base: position 8,560,174 of record RJVU01018281.1, on the reverse strand, counting down.
AAAAAGATTGACACTGATGTGTGACAATTCTGACTTCATAACTCACAATTTGGACTACTCATATCATGCAATTCTGAGAAAAAAAAAAAAAAGAAGTCAGAATTGCGAGAGAAAAAAAGTCAGGATTGTGAGATAAAAAGTCACAATTACCTTTTTTATTTATATTCAGTGCCGGAAACAAGCTTCCATATTAAAGTCGTCATGAAATCAAAATTGACCCTATTTACTTTGTTAGCGCATATTACTTTTCTTGTGGTGAACAATTAATTAGAGCAAAATAATACACAGAAAAAAAATAGTTTGTCATGGTTATCTTTGATCAAAATCTTAAAAGTTACTTCCGGTCTGGAATGGCGTTCCTTCTCTACGTCAATTTGACGGCTTGGGTTGAAAACGCGTAAACCACTCCCCTCCAACCGTTAGTCTGCTATGAGCGAGAAATGGAGAGGAGGAGCGCTAAAGTAAAACCCTGCCCTATATTCAATATTCCGTTTCACTTGGAAATAAGTCACAACACTCGAGAAATGTCATTTGCAACTTCCGGTTCACGGGGACTTTACCTTGACCCATATCATGCAACAAATAAGCAAAAGGAAGTGAAGTGAAGTGAAGTGACATGTGGCCAAGTATGGTGACCCATACTCGGAATTTGTGCTCTGCATTTAACCCATCCAAGTGCACACACACAGCAGTGAACACACACACCGTGAACACACACCCGGAGCAGTGGGCAGCCATTGCTGCGGCGCCCGGGGAGCAGTTGGGGGTACGGTGCCTTGCTCAAGGGTCTCACCTCAGTCGTGGTATTGAGGGTGGGGAGAGCGCTGGACATTCACTCCCCTCACCGANTGTTAGCGCATATTACTTTTCTTGTGGTGAACAATTAATTAGAGCAAAATAATACACAGAAAAAAAATAGTTTGTCATGGTTATCTTTGATCAAAATCTTAAAAGTTACTTCCGGTCTGGAATGGCGTTCCTTCTCTACGTCAATTTGACGGCTTGGGTTGAAAACGCGTAAACCACTCCCCTCCAACCGTTAGTCTGCTATGAGCGAGAAATGGAGAGGAGGAGCGCTAAAGTAAAACCCTGCCCTATATTCAATATTCCGTTTCACTTGGAAATAAGTCACAACACTCGAGAAATGTCATTTGCAACATCCGGTTCACGGGGACTTTACCTTGACCCATATCATGCAACAAATAAGCAAAAGGAGTGAGACCAGATGGCAGTTTGTGCCTTTTATTTTACAAAATACTAATTCAACTAGTTGGTCCGATCAAATAAAGATGCAAAAAAGGAAAAAAAAAACTAAGAAAAGTGGAATGGATATTGGAAAAAGATGCGTTTCAAAAACACATTATACACATCTAAGGTTTATAAATGTAAAAAGTCTACAATGTAAGAAGTTACTATATGATGAAAAAAGCACTTCAGTGAGGGCACAACTTTTAGTCAACCGTCTGTTCTTCCCCATGTTTCTCGGTGTGCCATTTTTTGAAGCAGTTCCTTGAAGGCACAAAGCACAAAGCTACACTGCATTTTGTACAGTACACAGGTGTCTTTACTTTGAGACCTGAAACTTTGCACAAGACACAGACTCTCCTCCCACTTGAGGCATCTGTCCCAAAATACTCTGGCCAGCATGGCTCTTCCTTTGAGCCGACCTCAGATGTGGAGGGCTCTGATGTGGATGGCTTGGGGGCAGGTGATGGGCTGGACAGTGTGGTAATCTTTACCAGCTCAGACACAAGTGTCTCTCTAAAGTCCTTCTGGGTGAGAGCACTCTTATTCTGAGATCTGGACAGTTGCTGGTGGAGAATAAAACTGTTCACCACGGCGATATCGACAAAATGAAAGAAAAAGGTCTTGTACCATTTTGTGGTTTTGTGTAGGACATTGTAGTACCCAATTAGAGCATCCGAAAGGTCCACACCTCCCATATATTTATTGTAATCCTTTGCTGCCGCCGGAATTGGGATGTGGCAAATGTCCCACTCATTCTTGGAATTCTTGATACGCCTGGAGATGGTAGCACCATCATATGCCTTGTGTATCGTTGAACACATTGAAACCGCTTTCGTGTCCATCCACCTCAAAAAGAGGAGCTTACCTTCCCGAAGCCAGCGTACAGTTCCCTTTTGAGCTCTGAGGCTGAGGTCATTGGACATTGTTCTAGGAAAGCCTTGTGTGTTGGAACGTATCGTGCCACACGCAAATGTCTTTTTATCCAGCAAGTCCAATAAAAGGCCCGGGCTTGTGTAGAAGTTGTCCATATACACCTGGTAGCCTTTGCCAAGAAGAGGCAGATCCAGGAGGCGAATCACGGAATCGTAACTCAGTCCTTTACCAGAGTTCAGCGAAGATTTACCTTCATAAACAAAGAAGTTCCATGTGTAGCCATAGGCAGAATCAGCAAGAACGAAGAGTTTGTAACCCCACTTGGTAGGCTTGTCCTTCATGTATTGTTTGAAGCTGATTCTCGCTCTAGTCGCCACCATCCTCTCATCCACCGCCAGCTGTCTGTTTGGATGGAAGTATGTTTTGCACGCCGCGACGATGTCAGTGTAAAGGGGCTTGATTTTGAAAAGTCTGTCATAGTCACGAGCCCCTTTTTTCAGTGCATTCGCTTGATCCTCCTTAAGATCGCAAAGATGCAGATTCCAAGAGATGGCTTGAAATCTGGACCTGGACATCACAGATTTTGGAAAAGGTAACCTGTAAATGTCTTTTCCTGACCAGTAGTCTACAATATTTTTTGCGCTGAGAAGCCCCATGTAAATAACAAGCGCAATATAAGAATGTAGTTCCTGTGCTTTCAAAGGCACCCACGTGAATTTTTTCCCAGCTTCAGACCTCATTTTTGCATAACTATTTGTGTTCTTCACAATGGTGTCCACCACAGAGGTTGGGAAGAAAAGCTGAAATAGCTCCAAGGGGGAATATATTCTGTCCATGACGAGCTGAGCTCCTGGGTTTCGCTTTGGAAGAAAATTAGGTAGCACTGGAGCCTCATCCTCCACGCTGATGTCATTCCAAGTGCCTGTGTCACTCTCCACTGACTTGCCACTTGCAGACCTTTTCCTCACCCGTGGAGAACGAGACCTTCCTCTTGGAGTTGAACACGGACTCAAGAAACCACTGGTAAAAGATGTGGGGGTTCTGGGGGTGCGAGGTGTGCTGGTAAGACGTTGTTTTTGGGGGTTTGGCTCACTTTCTGGTTCTGATTCTTCTTCACTTGAGTCAAAACTGTAACAAACACAAATTGATCAATGGTCATGGGCAATGCACATCTGATGTGTGGTGTTGCCAGATTGGGTGGCCTTGAATTTGGTTGTGCGGGACAAAATTGGATTGGACAGGTGGACAAAATGTGGGATAGGTTAGGCGGTTTTCAAAACTTGGAATAAAGGGTTAGTTCACCCAAAAATGATTATATCATTGATTACTCACCATCATGTCGCTCCACACCCGTAAGACCTTCGTTCATCTTCAGAACACAAATTAAGATATTTTTTATAAAATCCAATGGCTCAGTGAGGCCTGCATAGATAGCAAAATCATTTCTTTTTCAATGCTCAGAAAGCTACTAAAGACGTATTTAAAACAGTTCATGTGACTGCAGTGGTTCAACCCTAATGTTATGAAGCGATGAGAATACTTTTTGTGCGCTAAAAAACCAAATAACGACTTTATTCAACAATATCTAGTGATGGACGTTTTCAAAACACTGCTTCATGAAGCTTTGAAGCTTTACGAATCTTTTGTTTCGAATTGGCGTGTATCATCAAACTGCCAAAGTCACATGAACTATTGAAATTTCGAAACACTTATGACGTAACAAAGCTTCGTTTACTGAAAATCACATGATTTTGGTGCTCCAAACCTGATTCGAAACATAGATTCATGAAGCAGTGTTTTAAAATCGCCCGTCACTAGATATTGTTGAATAAAGTTGCGATTTAGTTTTTTTTGGGATAACAAAAAGTATTCTCGTCGCTTCATAACATTAAGGTTGAACCACTGTAGTCACATTAAATATGTGTTTAGTAGCTTTCTGGGCATTGAAAAAGAAATGATCTTGCTGGCAATGCAGGCCTCACGGAGCCATTGGATTTTATGAAAAATATCTTAATTTGTGTTCCAAAGATGAACAAAGGTCTTACAGGTGTGGAACGTCATTAATGTAATTAATGGCAGAATTTTCATTTTTGGGTGAACTAACCTTTTAATAGGCTAATTATTTAACAAAACCCAAGTGTGCATGTAGGCTACTACATCCAATCATGACGTTTCTAAAGAGTCAGCTGGTGTTGGTGATGATGTCGCCGATGAGTACGCACTTTTAGCCAATTAAGAGAGATAGCAGGTAGACGTATTGATTCATGAGTGACAAGTTTTTAGTGTGATAAGGTAACAGATTTTGAACTTGTAGCTGTTTATTCCAGTGATTGATCGCAATGCCAAAGTTGCAATCACTGGATTTGTATCCATAGTAAAGGGTGGGAAAGTGACAACTCACAAAACGTGGATTACACCTGTGGTAGGAAATGACTCAAAGGTTCTTTGTAAATACAGTTACTTTGAGAGCACAGTTTAATGAATTTGAAGGGATAGTTCACCCAAAAATGAAAATTATCCCATGATTTACTCACCCTAAAGCCAAGGTGTATACGACTATCTTCTTTCAGACAAACACAATCGGAGTGATATTAAAATATATCGTGGCTCTACCAAGCTTGATAATGGTAAGTAGGGCTGCATGATTTATCGTGATGAAATCGCACGCGATATGGCAAAGGCTGCGATTATTTAATGCGTGGCTTGTCAGAGCTGTACGGCTCTGTGATCAGTAGTAAATGCTTCTCCATCTGAAAGCCAGAGGGCGCTCTTGCGCAGAAACTCAAAATATGCCCTGCAGCAGAAGAAGATTGTAGCTGAATAAACAGAAGATTGGAACGCTTTGATTGATTAAACATGACTAATAAACACACGACTGCCTTATACTGTTTAAGAATCCCCATCATCTCTCAGAAGGATGCTCAACTGTCTTTATGAAGTGAGTTCGGAGTGAAAACATGTTATTAAATGTTGTCTTTTGTTGGACAAGATGTTAATAAATGCTTCTCATGCACATGTTTGACGCGTGTTGCTTTTTTCAAATGTACATTATAAGTGACTCAAACTCGCAGTGCTTTCAGATGGATTAGCATTTGGAGCCGTACTTCACTGACAAGCCGCGCATAAAAAAAAAACAATTGCAGCCTTTGCGATTTCATAATCGCACTAAGAATCGCGTTTAAGCGATAATCGCGTTCAAGTTCAATGTTATTTTTCGTATCGTGCAATATATCGTGCAGCCCCAATGGTAAGGAATGGGGTGTTGTATTTTAAAGCTCAAAAAAGTGCATCCATTCATCATAAAAGTAATCCACACAACTCCAGGGGGTTAATAAAGGCCTTCTGAAGCAAAGCGATGGGCTTTTGTAAAAAAATATCCATGTTTAAAAAATACCCATATCCAACTTTATAAACTATAATAACTAGCTTCCAGCAGACGGCCGTACACATCGATTAACAGTGAAAGTTTAACCCCTGACCTGACGCATGATGTATTGATGAACGCAGAAGTGCAGATAGAGCAAAACAAAACACTGGTCACGGATTAGAAGTCTAAAACGAGAATAAAAAAAATAAAAAAAACTTTTCTGAGGATTTCAATATAAAAGAGGAGCTTGAGCCCAGCCCTATTTGTTTAAACCGCGAGAGTCGTCTGCTCTCACCTAAGCTTACGCTACTCCTACATCTTATGAGGCATCAGATGTTACTCTTTTGGCGTAAATTCATGCATACGGCCATCTGCTGAAAGCTAGATATTATAGTTTATAAAGTTTTACATATGGATATTTTTTTTTTACAAAAACCCATCGCTTCACTTCAGAAGGCCTTTATTAACCCCCCTGGAGCCATATGGATTACTTTTATGATGGATGGATGTACTTTTTTGGGCTTTAAAATCTTGAGCCCCATTCACTACCATTATAAAGCTTGGAAGAGCCAGGATATATATTTTTTTTAATATAACCCCGATTGTGTTCGTCTGAATGAAGATAGTACACCTAGGATGGCTTGAGGGTGAGTAAATCATGGGATAATTTTCATTTTTGGGTGAACCATCCCTTTAATTGAAATCGAATATGGGACTACAGCTCTTGTCCATTATGTGCAAACCAGGACAGCTGCTGAAAAAGGTTTGAATGCATTATGTTCTACAATGTGTACCTCAAGAAAGATGTACTAGTTATTTTTGAAATTAAAGCACGACATGAATGTAAGCACATTATTATTATTGTTGCGATTATTAATGTTGCGCAGTATTATTGTTATTGTGTGTGCATAAGCTTGTGAGATGAGTGTCACTGTCATTTCAACACAAAATTTTGCTTGTTGCACTAATTGCATTGCTTATTCCAATCATTTATACTGGCCTTTTTTGTCTGCACTTGAAATGGCATGTTTTTGCTGTTGACATTGTAAACGATGAGTGTTTACTAGGGAAGTCTGTTCATTTTTTGACTGTTGTTTGCAAATATTTGACAATTTAATCATTTCTACCTGTTTGGGTAGTGAAACACTTCAAGAGAGTCTCACACTCAACCAAAGAAGTCATCAAACGCGAGATAAAAACAAAACTTTACTGACTACTCTTCAATTACCTGTTTGGGTAGAAACATTATTTGATCATATTTCAAGTCACCTTTATTTATATAGTGCTTTTTATAATGCAGATTGTGTCAAAGCAGCTTTACAGTGATAACTGGTGAATACTTTTGTCCAGCTTAAGTAAATTCAGTATTGATTCATGCGCTTGTAAAAATCAATTAGTTCATTTATCTATATATCAGCACTGGAGAAAACTGTGATGTCATCGTCCAATTTTGTTTTAATGTAGGCAATTTGCCAATGTTTTGATACGTTTTCCTGTTGTATTGTTCACCTGGGAGGGAAATTGATTAATTTTAATAATTTTATTTTGACATCATTATTTAGTTAAGGAGGTAAATGGTCCTTATCAACCTTGATTGTCATGACAACAGAATTATATCACAATATTTTGGTGGTGGATGTTTTGGGCGGGTTTTGGGCTGGAAATTGTCGACCCAATCTGGCAACACGCGTGCATATGTGAATGGTCTCTTGCATTTATGAATCGGACATGTGCACAGTGTAATTTACATGGAGGTAACGTTAACAGTTACATAAGTGCAATTCGCATATGAACGTATGAGATGTGCAAAATCTCGCTAAAATTCAGAGAAGCACGAAATGCACAATGCAATTCACACAAGCAACATATAATACACAAATGTGCGGCACATTTCAAATATGCACGCAGCAACAGATAAACAAAAAGCACCGAACAGACACACATGAAACACACAAAGTTTATCAGTTCACAATATATACGTACTCTTCAAAATCAGGGTCATCCTCGTTGTTATCGGCCTCGTCGCTGCTGCTGTAAAATTCGTTGTCCTTTACTTGACCAGACTCTCCTAAATCAGACTTCTTACCAAAACACAGCTTTCGAGTAGCCCTTTTCTGTCTAGAAGACATTGTCCACAGACTAGTGTGGGGAGAAAAATGAAATAATGTAAATAAATGCTGTTCAACGTGCTCAAACACTCCAACTTATGAGGAATGTGCATTTGCAGAGCAAAACGTGACCAGCAGCAGCTTCAGACCGGAAGTTAGGTACTCGTGAACGCGCACCCACCTCCACCACAACCCTAACCTCCTCACTACAACTATAAAAAGTGACTCCCTGACGAATATATAGCTCACCTCTGACCATAACCTCAGTGAGACTATATACTATTTCCGGTTTCACAGGGGCCGTTTACACGACACCGTTTTCAACTAAAAACGGAAAACGTTATGTGTTTTGGCCGTTCATTTACAGGACAACAGCGTTTTGGTGACCTGAAAACGGGTTTCAAAGTGCAAATTTTTGAAAACGGTCTCAATGTAAACAACAAAAACGTCTCCGTTTTAACCATTTCGTTGTCGTGTAAACATACCCATTAGTTCAATTATGATATTTATGTAGCTTAAAGGTGCCCTAGATTCAAAAATTTAATTTACCTCGGCATAGTTAAATAACAAGAGTTCAGTTCATGGAAATGACATACAGTGAGTCTCAAACTCCATTGTTTCCTCCTTCTTATATAAATCTCATTTGTTTAAATGACCTCCGAAGAATAGGCGAATCTCAACATAACACCGACTGTTACGTAACAGTCGGGGTGTACGCCCCCAATATTTGCATATGCCAGCCCATGTTCCCAACATTATGAAAGGCATTAGACAAGGGCAGAACGTCTGGATGTGCACACATCAGACTAGGTAAGCAAGCAAGGACAATAGCAAAAAATGGCAGATGGAGCAATAATAACTGACATAATCCATGATAGCATGATATTTTTACTGATATTTGTAAATTGTCTTTCTAAATGTTTCGTTAGCATGTTGCTAATGTACTTTTAAATGTGGTTAAAGTTACCATCGTTTCTTACTGTATTCACGGAGACAAGAGCCGTCGCTATTTTCATTTTTAAACACTTCTGTATAATGCATAAACACAACTTCATTCTTTATAAATCTCTCCAACAGTGTAGCATTAGCCGTTAGCCACAGAGCACAGCCTCAAATTCACTCAGAATAAAACGTTAACATCCAAATTTCACATAATTCGAAGCATGCATACAGCATGCATGACGAACATCTTGTAAAGATCCATTTGAGGGTTATATCAGCTGTGTGAACTTTGTAAATGCGCTGTAATATAGTCGAGAGCTGGTGTGGCAGAGAGGACGCGATTTAAAGGGGCGGCGCCCAGCGTAAATCAGTGCATTGTTAATGATGCCCCAAAATAGGCAGTTAAAAAAATTAATAAAAAAAAATCTATGGGGTATTTTGAGCTGAAACTTCACAGACACATTCAGGAGACACTATACTTATATTACATCTTGTGAAAAAGCATTCTTGGGCACCTTTAAATATAGAGGGTATGCATCGACGCCACTTTCCCGCCGGAACGCGCTCCCTCAGCTGGACTGAGTGGCAAAAGAACCTGCTGCGTGACTGGATTTAATAGAGGAAACTGCGAAAACGCGAGCAAAACTAACAAATTACACTAAAGGTTGGAATTGAATGTGTTTCTTACAACTTGTCAAATAAACCTAATCCATGGATATTGACGTGCAGCCAGGAGTCGTGTTTCCTGACATTTATATGTGCCTGATTTCGATGGCGGGGAAATACATAAAGCAAATCTGCCTGTGAATATTTTATAACTACAATATAGGTAGGTTTAAATCCGCGTAATCACTTATATCAATGTTATATCGTCATATTGTCAGCCCTAAAACTTGTATAGTTTTTGTCAGTGTTTATTTAAAAACACCAAATTATGCAGAATATAAGATAGTAAATATTTAATTGATCAGTTGTCAACACAATATATAACAATACAATATATACGGTATGATTTTACCTCAAAATCTAACAATTTGACACAAAATGATAACTGCAAATCCATGTTTCTCTGCTGGAGTCCAGCTGTTTTTGTGAATTGCAGTGATCCATTTGCTTCTTTTTTCTGTAGCTTTTGGCAGCCTTTAAATACATACCTCAGGTTTAGTGTCAAAACTATTTGTACAATCAATCACAAAGCTCTTTCCCATTTTGTAAGTGTTTTGTGTGTTTTTCGCCGCATTCACGCTGAAAACCAATGTTGCTGCTCAGTGTTTGTGCCACTCAGTGGGCGTGACCGCAGCCATAACGGTCGACTGTGACGTCACGTGCATACCCTCTGTACTGGGACTCAGGGTACGTTTACACGACAATGCTAAACGGAGACGTTTTTCCTGAGTTTTTTTTGCGCAAGAGACACCATTGTCAAAACGGTCCCCCTTCTTACGAATCAGTGAAAAAGACTAAAAACGCTGTATTCTGCTGGCCATTAGATGGCGATGAAACACTATAGACTGAACATGTAATGCGCATGTGCATGACGTCATCGTTTTCACAGCTTCGCGTTTTTGTTGTTTAAACGGAGACTGTTTTCAAAAACTTGCACTTTGAGGGTGTTTTCACACTTGGTTCGATTGCCTGGACCGAACCCGATTTCGATTGCTCCCCCCTCCATAATTTACTCACCCCCATGGCATCCAAGATGTTCATGTCTTTCTTTCTTCAGTTGAAAAGCAATTAAGGTTTTTGATGAAAACATTCCAGGATTATTCTCCTTATAGTGGACTTCAATGGACTCCAAACGGTTGAAGGTCAAAATTACAGTTTCAGTGCAGCTTCAAAGGGCTTTAAACGATACCAGACGAGGAATAAGGGTCTTATCTAGCGAAACGATCGGTCATTTTCAAAAAAAAAAAAAATGTAAATGTAAATGCTTTATATAAACAAATGATCGCCGTTGTAAGTGCTTCCGCTTTCCGTATTCTTCAAAAAGCTTACGCTGTATGTCCTACGCCTTCCCTATTCTACATACTGAAAAATTTTAACTGGCGCTGTGTTCGTTCCATAAGTAGAATAGGGAAGGCATAGGACATACAGCGTAAGCTTTTTGAAGAATACAGAAATGCGGTTTTGGCACAGTTTTTATATAAAGCATATACACTACCGTTCAAAAGTTTGGGGTCAGTAAGATTTTTTAATGTTTTAAAAGAAGTATCTTCTGCTCACCAAGCCTGCATTTATTTGATTAAAAATACAAACAAAAACAGTAATATTGTGAAATATTATTCCAATTTAAAACAGCTGTTTTCTATGTCAATATACAGTAAAGTGTAATTTATTCCTGTGATCAAAGCTGAATTTTCAGCATCATTACTCCAGTCTTCAGTGTCACATGATCCTTCAGAAATCAATCTAATATGATGATTTGATGCTCAAGAAACATTTATGATTATTATCAATGTTGAAAACAGTTATTTACATTTTTATTTCATGATGCTATGATGAATAGAAAGTTCAAAAGAACAGCATTTGTCTGAAATCTAAATCTTTTGTAACATTAAACACTACCGTTCAAAAGTTTGGGGTCAGTAAGAATTTCAATTTTATTTTTGGGGGATAGAAATAAAATTAATCAATACTTTTATTCCTCAAGGATGAGTTAAACTGATCAAAAGTTACAGTAAAGACAATTATAATGTTAGAAAATATTCTATTTTAAATAAATGCTGTTCTTTTGAACTTTCTATTCATCGAAGAATTTTGAAAAAAATTTGTACACAACTGTTTTCAACATTGATAATAATAATGAATGTTTCTTGAGCATCAAATCATCATATTAGATTGATTTCTGAAGGATCATGTGACACTGAAGACTGGAGTAATGATGCTGAAAATTCAGCTTTGATCACAGGAATAAATTACACTTTACTGTATATTGACAGGAAACAGCTGTTTTAAATTGGAATAATATTTCACAATATTACTGTTTTTGTTTGTATTTTTAATCAAATAAATGCAGGCTTGGTGAGCAGAAGATACTTCTTTTAAAACATTAAAAAATCTTACTGACCCCAAACTTTTGAACGGTAGTGTACATTTACATTTTTTTTCGAAAATGACCGATCGTTTCCCTAGATAAGACCCTTATTCCTCGTCTGGTATCGTTTAAAGCCCTTTGAAGCTGCAATGAAACTGTAATTTTGACCTTCAACAGTTTGGAGGCCATTGAAGTCCACTATAAGGAGAATAATCCTGGAATGTTTTCATCAAAAACCTTAATTTCTTTTTGACTGAAGAAAGAAAGACATGAACATCTTGGATGACATGGGGCTGAGTAAATTATCAGGAAAAGTTTATTTGAAAGTGGATTAATCCTTTAATAGCGGTTCACTTCCGAAATTTGGTACGTTTGCATTCATATCAGAAGCGAACCGTACCCCAGACCACCCTTTTTTAAGCGGACTCGGGTACGGTTCGCGGGTGCGCACCCGAGTTCAGAAGACTGCGTCTCAATGTGCGTACTATCCATCCTAAGTAGTATGAGACATTAGTCATTTTCAATACTATTTAGGGCGGATAGGGTGGATAGTATGCACATTGGGATGCAGGGAGTGTTCACATCATCCAAACGTACCGAAATCTGACGTCAATCGAACCCGGGTGCGCACCAAAAGTGCTAATGTGAAAGCCATTTTCAAAAGTTTGCATTTTCAGGCCGTGTAAACGCTGTTGTCGTGTAAGTGAACGGCCAAAACGCATATAAAATTGTCGTGTAAACGGCCCCTAAAATATCAGAAAGCTGGGCGACGACTGACCAATTAGAATCGAGTATTCCAGATCGCATAAATAAATAAATAAATCTGTCATATATGTTTTTATTAAAACCCATTTCCGCTACATAAGAAAAAAAATCATGCTTTTGTAATTTATAGAAAAAGTGAGATCAAAATTCAACATTATGTCAAGTCATAATTATGTGATAAAAAGTCATAATTATGACATAAAAGAGATAAAAGTCTACATTTTGAGGTAAAGTGTCAACATTGTAAGATATATGACAAAATTAAGACAAAAAGTCAAAATTATGAGATATTTGAAATTATGATTTAAAAAAATAGGTATATATATTTCATAATTTTTAAACTTTCTTTGGCATATCTTTGTAACTTATCATCTCCTAAATGATGTCATAGTTTTAACTTTTTATGTAATAATTTTAACTCTTTATCTCATATTTGTGACTTATGTCATCATTTTCACTTTTTACTTCATAATTACTGCTTACTATCTTATAATTTTAATTGTTTTATTTCATAATTTATGACAGAAATGGGTTTTCATATTAACTAGCCTTTCTTTAGTCTTGTGATGTCCTCCTGTTGCCTGTTGTCTTTATGTCTTGAATCACTGTCTGATTTTTACTTGCATTTCTAACTTATCAGAGTCATTGTACAGCACATTTTTCAACTGTTGTTGTTTTTATTGTGCTTTATAAATAAATAGAGATTTAAATTGTAAATATGGAGCAGATAAAAGTTAAAACACATACTCCATGTAGCAGACTGAACTGTAATACACTGCAGCCTCTGCTCCCCAAGTAAACCTTCTCAATAAGAAACTATTTATTCCAGGAGGCACCAGTAGAGGTCATGAATCATCTCCTGCTTTCACTCTTCATTATGAGCTCTGTGTGAAAAAGCATATTGACATTCAGAGGAGAACCTGCTGCGCAAAATAATATGATAAAACTTGCTCATCATATTAATTAATTCACAGCATTCATATATTAACAGGAGTTCATTTGATTGGTCTCAAGGTCATTGGGGTCATCATGGGCCCCTGCACATAATGATCAAGGTGTGCAAACATCCACAATACATAAACCAAAAGCACAGTAATCTATTACTGTCTTTAATATCATGTTTACACAATAGCCTTTATATATAACATTATGACCACCTTCTAATATTTTCTTGGTCCCACTTTTTCTGCCAAAACAGCCCTGACCCGTCGAGGCATGGACTCCTCTAGACCCCTGAATGTGTTTTGTGGTATCTGACACCAAGATGTTAGCAGCAGATCCTTTAAGTCTGTAAGTTGCGAGGTGGAGCCTCCATGGATCGGACTTGTTTGTTCAGCACATCCCACAGATGCTCGATTGGATTGAGATCATGGGAATTTGGAGGCCAAGCCAACACCTCAAACTCATTGTTGTGCTCCTTAAACCATTCCTGGACCCTTTTTGCTTTGTGGCAGGGCACATTATCCTGCTGAAAGAGGCCACAGCCACCAGGGAATACCGTTTTCATGAAAGGGTGTACATGGTCTGCAACAATGCTTAGGTAGGTGTCAAAGTAACATCCACATGGATGGCAGGACTCAAGGTTTCCCAGCAGAACATTGCCCAAAGCATCACACTGTCTCCGCCAGCTTGCCTTCTTCCCATAGTGCATCCTGGTGTCATGTGTCCAACAGGTAAATGACGCACACGCACCCGGCCATCCACATGATGTAAAAGAAAACGTGATTCATCAGACCAGGCCACCTTCTTCCATTGCTCCGTGGTCCAGTTCTGATGCTCACGTGTCCACTGTTGGGCAGTGGACAGAGATCAGCATGGTCACCCTGACTGGTCTGCAGCTAGCAGCTCCATACGCAACAAACTGTGATGCACTGTGTGTTCTGACACCTTTCTATCAGAACCAGCATTAACTTCTTGAGCAATTTGAGCTACAGTAGCTCGTCTGTTGGGTCGGACCACACGGGCCAGCCTTCGCTCCCCACGTGCATCAATGAGCCTTGGCCACCCTTGACCCTGTCGCCGGTTCACCACTGTTCCTTCCTTGGACCACTTTTGATAGATACTGACCACTGCAGACCGGGAACACCCCACAAGAGCTGCAGTTTTGGCCATCACAATTTGGCCCTTGTCAAACTCGCTCAAATCCTTATGCTTGCCCGTTTTTCCTGCTTCTAACACAACAACTTTGAGGACAAAATGTTCAATTGCTGCCCAATATATCTGTGTTATGATCATTGTTATTCACTTCACCTGTCAGTGGTCATAATATTATGCCTGATCGGTGTGTGTGTGTATATATATATATATATATATACACACACAGAATTAAACTGTTAATGGCATAAAATTATGAAGTGTTTCCTCTTTTTAGCCTGAAGTGACTGCAGTCTTTTGTGAGGAGGCAAATGCACAGATATCTTGTTATAAAAGGATTGTTGCTTTTACAAATAGCTATAGATTGCTTTTGTAAATTTGTTATTTCACACTGTACTTGTGTTGAGATATATATATATATCAAGCACTGGAGAACAAAAACTACTTTATCTATTAATCAATGTGAATTCAACTGCTCATAATAAAGTCTCCTTTTGCACCAGCAATTACAGGCCTCAGCAACTACGGAATTATCATCTTAATTAGTCTTTTGTTTTGGAGGCAGGGGGTGTGAAGCTTGTGTTGGAACAGATATGGCACTAATAATAAAGCTCTCTTTATTCTACAAGCTAATTAATTTATTTCCAGGAAGGAGGATAGTTTTTTTTTCTTTTCTTAGGCACAAAAGATAAATCTAAAATATTTTGAATTTTTTAAATAATACTTACAAAACGGTTAGTTTGTCATTGATTCGGATTGGTAAACACGGCTATGACCGCTTCACCCAATTGTTCTGTGTATCACTTCACAACACCCTTAGCATCCACTCTTAGCAACGTAAACTGTTTGTTCTCAATATTGTTCATTGAAGCTTACTGTATTATGTAGAAGAGTATTGTGAGAGAAAGAGTGAGTTTGCATATTGCATTCAGATTTAGCATTTTCCTTCAGGTCAGTCCTATGTTCATAATAAGAAATTGTTTAAATGTCCGATGTATTATCTTGTCCTTTTAACAGTTAGGGGATTTTCCCGTGACTGACAGTTCCGTGTTCACAACAATTCAGTCTTTTCAATGTAAAAGTCTTCGCTACTGACTGACGCACTCATAAAGACAGTCTTTGCCGCCATCTAATGGCGTAATAATGTAACTTCTGTTGCTGTTCATGGTCAGGGACTATTTTTTTCTGGCGGAAGGAAGGCTTTTAGTGAAAGTTTATTTCATGAAAGTTGCATTGATACATATTTTTGGCTTTAATATTTGTATAGCATGGTAACCGTTTTATAAAAGCAATAAGGTACTCGAGGCTAGTGCTGTATCGTGAATAAGTCACGACTCAAGGGGATGCAGGCACTCCGCTTCGCATCGTGCCTAACAACGCCCTTCAGCCGTGACTTATTCACGATACAGCACAGCCTCTCGCACCTTGTATGTAATTCGAATATATTCTAATATCATTCACAGATGCATTTGGCCTACAAAAATATTTCATCTGCAGCACACTATTATTAGGCAACTTCAAAAGTGAAGATTATCAGTCAGTAAGGACTTCAGTTTCAGTCCATTCTTCACACAATGACTTCAGAAAACTTGGAAATTTGGACTGGGCTACTCATATGGACTATTGTTTTGTCCTTGTTGGAATTTTCATTCTATTTGTGAAAAAACATTTACAAGAAATCCTTAGTCGGAATGACGTGATTACATTTTTTGTTGTGCGAACTATTGTTTTAAAAACCTAAAATAATTTTTGTGCAAAAAAATTGTGATTTAGCATGCACTTTCTTTCTTTTTTCTTGCTTTTATAAGAATGTTTGCTTCAGAGAGACATTAAAGGTCAATTTCTGTTATTTACACACTTAAAAAATGTCCTTCTCCACCTTAAGAGAGAAGCTGCTCACTGCAGAGCCATGGGTGGAGCGTGAAGTCCAGCTCCCTCTCTCTGGATGTAATTTGGGCGTAATGGGTGGAGCTATAAGGTCCAACAACACCTTAACCCTACTCATAACTCTATCCCTCCACCCATTAGATCCACAGAGGTGGAGCTGGACTAGGTCAGACTTCCAGAGAGGTGGAGCTGGACATCATTTGTCTCTGCAGTGAGCACCACTTGCCTTAAGAGCGGCTCTAACGATCCTAAAGGCGATCTACAATCAGGCCACGCCCTGCGTCGGTTCCGATTGGCTGACAGCGGGTAGCTTTGCTTCCTCATTGGTCACTCCTTTCCCATTGAATCTCCTCCACCTTTACTTTGTCAATTTCTGCGCTTTCATTGAATTGCGTTGCAAGAGAGCTGCATCGATCCACAGCCTGCAGCAATCCCAGCACGACAACGTACACTACTGTCCCTTAACAGATGAGGACTACATCTTCACACTGGTTTATTATCAACCGGGTGGAACAAATTCGCACTTTCCCTGGAAGAAGTGAGAACCAGCACCGTGGGAGAGAGATTTCCCGTCGTAGAAGCGACACTTCTCTGTAGTTGGCTAATGATTTTCGTTAATTCCCAACTTGTCTTAATCCACCGAGGACAAAACACAGCGATGATAAGACTTCAGGACGCTCATGAGAGTTTTATTTCGGCATTTTATCTCTGAATTTCGACATTAAGTGCACCACAACCGGGCATTAAGAGGATTAAAACCGAGATTTGTGGGTTTTGTGAAAGGAAATACAATGCCGGACCAGATCACAGTGGCGGAGTTTGTGGCGGAGACGAATGAAGATTATAAATCGCCCACCGCCTCAAACTTCACCACTAGAATGACTCACTGCAGGAATACTGTAACCGCACTGGAGGAGGTGAGACTCATAACTTTGATTAACCTGCTATTTTGCGATTGTTAAAACCTTGCTGAGTGTTTTTCTTACTTACAAGACCACTAGAGTCAGCTATTACCCCCCTTGGAGTAACTAAATGAGTTACTGAAGAGGCAAATCCTTTGTTGATGCCTCACCCATCAGACAACTGCTGTATTGCATTGTCTCATTCTGATGAGATCTTATAAACTGGCTGAATTAGATGAACAGGCTGAAATACATATACATTAAGTGGGTTAGGATTTATATGGAAGAAAAATAATAGTTGATCTCAATACCTGTTACAATTAACACATTTTTTTTATTCAGCTATTTTGTCCTTCAAAGCTGGTTTCTAGTTGATCTGGTACTTAGCTGGTTGACCAGCTACAAAAACCCATCTTGATATCCTTAAAGGATTAGTTCACTTTCAAATAAAATTTCTGATAATTTACTCACCCCCATGTCATCCAAGATGTTCATGTCTTTCTTTCTTCAGTCGAAAAGAAATTAAGGTTTTTGATGAAAACATTCCAGGATTATTCTCCTTATAAATGGACTTCAATGGACTCCAAACGGTTGAAGGTCAAAATTACAGTTTCAGTGCTGCTTCAAAGGGCTTTAAACGATACCAGACGAGGAATAAGGGTCTTATCTAGCGAAACGATCGGCCATTTTTGAAAAAAATACAACTGTATATGCTTTATATAAACAATTGATCGCCTTCCAAGTGGTTCCGCCAAAACCGCACTTTCGTATTCTTCAAAAAGCTTATGCTGTATGTCCTACACCTTCCCTATTCTACTTACAGAACGAACGCAGCGGCAGTTCCATTTTTTCCGTAAGTTGAATAGGGAAGGCGTATGACATTTAGCGTAAGCTTTTTGAAGAATACGAAAGTGCGGTTTTGGCGGAACCACTTGGAAGGCGATCATTTGTTTATATAAAGCATATACAGTTGTATTTTTATTTTTTTAAATGGGCAATCGTTTCGCTAGATAAGACCCTTATTCCTCGTCTGGTATCGTTTAAAGCCCTTTGAAGCTGCACTGAAACTGTAATTTTGACCTTCAACCGTCTGGAGGCAAATGAAGTCCACTATAAGGAGAATAATCCTGGAATGTTTTCATCAAAAACCTTAATTTCTTTTCCACTGAAGAAAGAAAGACATGGACATCTTGGATGACATGGGGGTGAGTAAATTATCAGGAAAATGTTAATTGAAAGTGAACTAATCCTTTAAGATGGTCCAAGTTTGGATACAATAATGATCAGCTTCAATAAGATGCAGTTTAATCTGGTTTACAATGTTCTCACAGACTGGCCAAACTCCCAAGTACTGGCAAAGCAGGTGTTCAGCTCTTGACAAGCTAGTCTACCTCCCTGAAAAGTGTCCAAAACCCCTTTAAAACCAGCCATCAGTATGGATGACCATATTAGTCCAGGCTCCAAAACACATCTTCCAGTTTAAACTGGATTTTCTAACAGGGAATATGAACGTGGTGCATCTAAAGATGATGTCTAGATTGTATAAAAACATCTCAGAAGTGAGTGAAGCCTCGCCCTTACCAGATATAAATAGCCTTTCTCAACTCTGATGGGCTCTGCTGCTTTTGTGTTGTGTTGAATGGAGACAGCTTCCTGTGGGATCGCCATCATCGCAGCTCATGATTATAACCGTGATGGATGCTGCAGGCTGTATAGACTTGTTATTAAGTTTACAGATAACGGTAATGTAGTGTGTCGAGATTTTACGCTATCTTAGAAAGGATCAAAATAGTATCTATATGACTTTCACTGATAATAGCGAGGTGTGTTTGATATCAGTGTATTGCTAGTGTATTTCACTGGTTATAATTTGATTGCCATTGGGTTAAAGGATTAGTTCACTTCAGAATTAAAATTTCCTGATAATTTACTCACCCGCATGTCATCCAAGATGTTTGTCTTTCTTTCTTCAGTCGAAAAGAAATTAAGGTTTTTGAGGAAAACATTCCAGGATTTTTCTCCATATAGTGGACTTCAGCAGTTACCAACAGGTTGAAGGTCCAAATTGCAGTTTCAGTGCAGCTTCAAAGAGCTCTACATGATCCCAGACAAGGAATAAGGGTCCTATCTAGCGAAACGATTGGTCATTTTCTAAAAAAATAAAATGTATATACTTTTTAACCACAAATGCTCATCTTGCACTGCTCTGTGATGCGCCACGCATTACTTAATCATGTTGGGAAGGTCACGCGTGATGAAGGCGGAAGCACCGCGGTAGGGCGGAAAACTCCATCAAATTTTCTCCTCCATCTTCAAAATTGTCTGACATCGTTGTTACCTTTTTTTTTAAAGGCCGTTTGACTTACACCGTGTCCTAACAAGACGCGATGCGATAAGTTTCCAGCGACGAGCAGTTTGAATGTCCACACTAGAAGCGACGTGAAAATGAGAAGCGATAAAATCAATAAAAAAACACAGCCAATCAGAAGAGAGTGTGGGCGGGCTTTCTCGGCAAAAGCACAGCAGACACAATAAAATGGGCAAGTAATCAGTAAAATTAATAAATATTACACAATTTAAACATTATTTAAAGTACATACGGAGTGACTAAACCAATCTTTGTCATAAAATACACTTGTTTTTTCGCATTGAGTTGACAGTTTGAACGTTCTTGTGCCGATTTAATTTATTTTCAAGATCTGAGGTGAATTAGCCAGTGTTGTTTTCATTACAGCTAAAAAGCTGGGAACATAGAATGATATTCAAACTCAGACGCTTTTAACATTAAAAGCACATAAACAGTACCTGATATTATCATTGCCATACTTTGTTTTGTTGTTCCAGCCGCAAGGTCGCGGAAAAATGTCTAGGACAAAAACTCAGATTAACATGGAAAAGATACCTTTTATCACTTGTCGCAGCGTTGCGTCACGTCTGGTTAGGACACGGTGTTAGTCTTTGCACGTTCGCTCTGTAAACACTGGATTGGTACTTCCGTCGTGATCTTTCCAACGTGATTACGTAATGCGTGGCGCATCGCAGAGCTACTGCAAGACGAGCATTTGTGGTTAAAAAGTGTATATATATATATTTTTTTTTTTTAGAAAATGACCATTTCACTAGATAAGACCCTTATTCCTCTTCTGGGATCATGTAGAGCTCTTTGAAGCTGAATTGAAACTGCAATTTGGACCTTCAACCCGTTGGTAATTGTTGAAGTCCACTATATGGAGAAAAATCCTGGAATGTTTTCCTTAAAAACCTTTATTTCTTTTATACTGAAGAAAGAAAGATATAAACATCTTGGATGACATGGAGGTGAGTAAATTATCAGGAAATTTTAATTCTGAAGTGAACTAATCCTTTATATGATTCCTGTGCTTTTAAGGTATTCTACAAATGGGTAACTGCGTTCTATTCCTGTGGCTGTGTGTTCCTATGAGGAACTCAGGAAGTCTGGAACTAAATGATTGTTTTTGGTCTTCCTCCTCTTGCTTGCTGTTTGTTCGCTCTTTGGCTTTGTGGTCATTGCTTCCGGGACATAAATAGTTCTGCCCACATATTTGCAGTTTTAAGGAATCACTGTAAGTTGGGTGTTTTTGTTTTTTTCTTCTCACACTGACAGCTCACCAACAAACAGAGTCCAAATCAGCATTGGTTGGAGAAGGATTTCTCGATGCCACAGCAAAGATGCCCTTTTAGAAGATTTTTCCAGTGTGATTGGTCTGGTGCTGCGTTCACAGAGAATTTGTTTATGATGCTTCTCTGTATTGTCTCGTGACTTTGAAACTGCTTCCCTCATGGGTCTTGTTGCTCCAGCTACTTAAACATAAGGGCCTAATTTAACTTGCAGCTTTTGCCTGATAATAAACAGGACTAGATAGAAGGAATTATAATTTCTTTTTAAAGCAATTACACTGGAAAACAAGTTAATTTGAGGCCTGCAGTTGTGAAAGCTTCAGCCACTGGGGAAATAACGTCTACCCAGTTTGTGGCTGGGTTAGATGTGCATGAAAGTAAGATAATGGAATTGAAATGTGTAGTCTTCTGTTTATAGGCTGTTCTTAACTAAACATTTACTTAACCATTAACCAACAGACTTTTAATTTAACTACACTGAGAAAAACAAATAGTACTAGATTTATGCATACTTCATCTATACAAGCACTGCTGTTCCAGCTATTATTGATTGCGTCTTTTTGTTCTCTAGTCGCCTCCATGAGTAAAATGTGTTTTTTAGACTATAAATCAGATCTTGGACTCTGAAGCATATTGGTGGTTTTATTTTAATAGCCTGTCTTTTTTTATGGCGTGGGAGAGGGGGGTTGATTTATGGTCGGATGTGTCCTTGTCTTGTTGTGAGGTCAGCTGCGGTCAATGGGTTCAGAATCAATAAGCATCAGTGCTTAATATGATACCTGAATCTTCTCACATTTATCTGAATGTTGATTTTTCTGATGCGACGTGCTTTAGGGCATGAATATAACTAGCAGACTTTCTTTTAAAGCTGCAGTCCGCGATTTTTCCTCTTTGTCTCCATCTTTTGTTTAAAACCTGCAATTGCAGTCATATGCGGAACAGTTATCTGTACGTGCGTTGTGCGTCGGCACGGTTCGTCAGCGCGGATGAATCTAATGTTTGCTGTCAGTCACCGCGCCGGTGTGGATACTGCACTTCAGAATCACAGATTCTACGTCTTAAAAGTATGACCAATATAAGAATTTTCACGGGAAAATATAATCTGAACAAGTAAGTAACATGTCTGCCACTTTTGTTCTGACCAACTGAGGAAAAAAGCATCAGGCCTACAGTAAATCACGCTGCCAATGATGATTAAATCTAACAATCGCTTAGCTCGGATCACGTCAAACCGTGCAAATTATTATTACTGTTATATTGTTCTCAAATTGTTAATGTTAACAACATCAGCATTGCGTGACTATGTGTATATTGCGTATATTGCGTGACTGTGTATCTTATCCTCTCTATTGTAGCTTATGATACTCTGAGCACTGCCTATAACTTTTATTGTGAGCACTTCTTGTCTATTTGCCTCGTCATGACGACTCGTTTGTTGTATTCCTCACTTGTAAGTAGGGCTGGGCGATATATATCGCATGCGATTGTCACGAAAATCGCCATCACCTGCTTTCAAATGGAGCGGCATTTAATAGACAGAACCGTAGTTCACTGACAAGCGACGCAATATCGCGTTCATTATCGAAAGCGATTCATCTGCGATATGAACGCGATATTGCGTCGCTTGTCAGTGATCTACGGTTCTGTCTATTAAATGCCGCTCCATTTGAAAGCAGGTGATGGCGATTTTGCGGTAATCAGGGAACCGGCTTTACTGACGAAATGCGCGTGACAATCGCATGCGATATATCGCCCAGCCCTACTTGTAAGTCGCTTTGGATAAAAGCGTCTGCCAAATGAATAAATGTAAATGTAAATATTAGCGTTACCTGTAGATTTCAATTTCTGTAGCCACTCCACAGTCCAAAGTCTTTTGCTTTTTGACTACGAGTGAATCTCCAGTTGTCACTGATGATTGTCATTTGGATCTTTCTGGGTTACAATCCGCCATCAAAATGATAAGTTTAATTATTTAAGCTGCTGTTTGAAAAGGCTATAAATGATCAGCTACAAGCAGCGTCCTCACGTGATAAAACCGACTAGCCTGAACTCCTTCTTTCTGTTTACGGACGTGACGTGCTCAAATTTCCCGCGGAAATCCCCCATGTCGCTCTTATTATAAAACATTATTACAAGCTTACCGTTGTGAATCGAGACAAGAAAATTAGATAGTTTTGAACACTGGCTGGTTATGTACTTGCTCAAAAATTGATTTTAGATCATTTTTAACCAAAAAAAGTTGCAGACTGCAGCTTTAAATAAGTTTAACCCACTTTTATAAATGCAGCCCACTTTTGTAGGCCAAAGAGAGCTGAATAGCCTAGTTCAAGCTGACTCTCTAGCTTAGATGTTGGCAGGAGTTTCATCTCCTCTGTTGCACTTTATCTTTAGAAAGTGTTTCAAACACATTTGAGGCTTCAGTGCTTGCCCACCCTTGTGTGGTTTGAGTGCATCTTTGTAACCTCCACACAGAGTTCACAGTGTGTCATTGAAGTGTGTGATCCCGCTGAATGACTCTGCTTGGGATTTACGGGGGGAGAGTTGGGAAATCACTATGGTATTTCTGAAATGTTGGCATTGACCTTGTTATCTCCTGAAAACCTTCGGCTGTTGAAGCCAGTGGTGCGTTGTTGTCCAGTTTCTTTTGATATTCCAGTTTGTCTTCAGGAAAGTCAGGTCTCTGTAATATTCTGCTGCCTAGAAACAGATTGAGTCTCTTTCAATTGCTACATTTCCATCCACCTATTTTTTTTTTTTGTGCATTTTGGGATTTTGCATAAAAAAAAAAAAACGCTGGATGGATTCTGGCAAATTCTAAAAATGCGCATATTAAACGTATGTGCTCAATTGAGTTGGATAAATGTATCCGATAAGAAAACATGATGGAAACACATTTACCGAATAAATTCCTCGATGCGCATCAATAAATTCATGTGACTTTGTGATGGGACGGCATAACTGGACCAAACAGTGGACCGATCTTGTTGCACAGAAACTGAAATGCTGTTTTGGTCATTCTGAAAGGAAAGTGTGTCGTCAAAGTGGTTCAGTATAATTACCTCCCAAACAGCAGGCATCCGCCTCCAAATCCAAGATAACATGACCGCACTTATTGCGTTTCGTCCTTGCGCTCTGAGGCGCAAATAATAATAGGTTATACGAAAATTATTATATAAAATGGCATCTCCTATTGCAGCAACTTCCATTTTCTTAGTGATATTTAGCGCTAGTTTATTAATTTTGTTCTCTTAGAATTACTGAATGGAAACGCTGCTTTATTCGCAAACGTTTTAAGCGAAATTCCAATTTTGCGCATAAATGAAATTCGCAACTTTGGATGGAAACATAGCTAGTGTTAATTTATGGTATTTGGTTTTCTTTCTTTTTTTTTATCATCCACCTTCTGATTTTTGATCTAGAAAATAATATTATTCAAAAAAATATTATTTAAATTATTTAGTTGTCATTGGATATTTGTTGCTGTTCTAATCAGTTGGAAGCTATCCTGTAGAAAATAAACACTTAAGGCCTGTTCACACCAAGACGAATGTTCAGTGCGAAACTTAAGTGTGATAAACATTTTAATCTGAATAATGTGTCTGTTCAGGCCGATGTGATTGTGAACATTCACATATTGTCAATGCAACAGATTTTTTTTAAGGAGAGGTGTTCTAATTGCTTTTCCAACACACTTTTGGTCACATGCCCAGAGCTGACAGATATATCACACGTGAAAATTGGACCAAATTTTGTGTGCCAAACATTCGTGTTAGTTTACACCCATTTGGTGTAAATCAATTCGGGTTCCTCAGTGGTTTTCAGATTGGCAGTGCTGGACTATTGCTGGAGAAAGCTATTGTTGTTGCAGGTACACCAGCTTGAACAGTATAGACATGCTGGATTACTATAATATTCAAAACATGCCTTATACTGATAACCAGCTCAGGTCATTTAAGATGTTCACCAGCTGAACCGGATTAGTCAGTCTATTCAGTCATATGAGGGAGATAAAATATCTGCAACATATTACAATATAAACACCAGTGTTGTGGGGTAGAGTTGTCAAAAGTACCGACTTTGGTAACAAGTCGGTACTGTAATTTAAAAAATTTGGCGCTTTGAGCGCTGTTAATCGGATTCTTGAACATCTCTGATCTCTCATCTCTGCCATTGTTTTCAAGCGCTCATTAGATATGTCTGTGATTGGCTACAATGATCAATGCACGGGAGCGTTTAAAAGCACACGGAAGTGTTTGAATTTGAAAGCTTTTTGAAAACAGGAGCGTTTGACAGCAGGTGTCTATCAGCGGACTGGTCCATGATAGAAGCATTTACAACATGTTTTTGAAGCGTTGATCATTTAAGCTAATCACAGACCTATACGATGAGCCGATGGCCAATCAGAGGTGTTTACGAATCCACCGTACAACGCTCAAAGCGTCACATTTTTAAAATTTCTGTACTGACATGATACCGAATTCGGTACTTTTGACAACTCTAGTTGGGGGTAACGCATTACAAGTAACTTGAGTTACGTCATCAGATTACTTTTTTCAAGTAACTAGTAAAGTAATGAATTACTTTTAAATTTACAACAAAATATCTGAGTTACTTTTTCAAGTAATGCAAGTTACTTTTTCTCATTTATTGACTGACAGCTCTCCTGTCCCCATGTTGAGAGAAATCAGGAGTAAGTGCCGAGGTGTTGTGTGCATTGTGTGAACATGATGGTTATTGTAGTTCTAGACTAAATTAACCTATGTTTTTGCTATTGACCTTCGATGATCCAATTCAACCATACTAATAAGCAAAAATGACTTGAGATAAACATCACATTTGTTATCAGCCTGAAGCCTATTCATTTCACTTTTGGTGTAAAAAGGGTCTTTACATTTGCCAAAAATATAACTTTTTTTACTGTTATTAAAAAGTAAACAAGCAAACCCAGCCCAGGTGAGAAAAAGTAATGCAAAAGTAATGTAACGCAATACTTTCCATTAATAGTAACTAAGTAACGCAATAAGTTACTTTTTTAAGGAGTAACGCAATATTCTAATGCATTACTTTTAAAAGTAACTTTCCCCAACACTAAACGCCATCAAGTAAACATTGTCATAATTCATCAACAGTAGATTGTATGTAATTGCGTGGCATAAATGTGTGGTATTCAATGATTGCGAACTGCGCCAAAACCGCAAGCCTTTAGAACGTGCAACAGCGCCTTTGTTTTGACTTTAAACATGCAGCAAATTTAACAAACATAGACTTTTAAGGACCCACAGGGACTATTTTTATTTGAACAAATGCTCTTAAATACGTTTTACACTTCGCATACATCTATTTTTAGTCGCAAATGCAAGTGAAACACTCTTCAAACTGTTCAAACTGTCAAGACCTGGAACAATGCTGATGGACCCAGCAGCTGCTCTGTGGAACAGGTGAGTTGCGGGGGTTTAAAGCACCAGTAACTGAGATTACAATGGACAAAAGCTAAAACAACACTAGCATCTGTCCTCTGTAAATGTTAAGATGCTTTTTAAATCTGCTGTCTTTTGAGACCGTAATTCAATCCTTGCGAGTAGAAAGTCAAAAAAAAAAAAAAAGCATCTCATTTACTTGCCTGACACATTTTCAAATGAAACAAGATATTCAACAGGAAAAAAATGTTAGATGGGACTTCATCCATCAGGATTTAATTGGAAAATAAGAGAGTTTTGTGACATCAGCTGAGGTGGAGTTAGTGCTTTTCTGGTGGTTACCATGCTGTGAATCCAGTGTAGCTCACTGTATTTCTGGGAAACATTCCCTTTGATTTGGGCCACAGCCCATTCCCAATAGATTCTGGAGTTCTGTATCTCAGATGCCAAAGGACCTTGAATGAATCCCTGATGATGTGTTGGAAAAGTGGGGTTGAGGAAATCCTATTAATTGGATGGAGCAGGTTGCATTGATCTGCTAGGGTTCACAAGTGCACTGGCCTTTGTTTAGTGAGTGTTGATGGGGGCAGGGAGACCCTCTGTCCCATCCAGGCGGTTTGTCACAGATTACCAGGGACAACTCCCTTTTCAGGACCTTTGTTAACTGTCAAGCTCTACTTCTTCATTAATGAAGTTCCCTCCATTGATTTGTTGCTGTGTCCTTTTTAAAGAAGGCCATCCGTTTCCCAGAGGTGCCTGGTAATCGTGTTACACTGTCGCTTTCACTTAATCCCAACGGCAAATTTGAGGACTTTTTCCTGTGGCTTGCATTAAAATCCTAGTTTCTACTATTTTTAATCTTTTAATTTTGTAATTGACTATAGAGCTAAATATTAGCGTTGCATAATATATTGGCAACCATATTGGTTTTGATTATTATTCGCTCTTTTCTTTTGAGTATTGTTATGATCAGGCTGTTATTTACATTACTTACTGATATTTTTTTTTTCTTCTTCTTCAATTCAGCACTCTATTTCATGTTAATCAGAAAAAGGTTTTTTTTTTTTCCTTTTGCACCATGGAAAAGCAAAGTCAAAGTCATGATCCCAGAGTTTTCATCTATTGTTCAGAGGATTTTTCTAAAATGTATGAACACCACCTGCATGTCCAGATTTCGACATGCTCTCTTGGGCTCTGGATTGCTGCTATTTTTACAGCAGCTGAATTTTTAATGTTGCTGCCACTGCTGAAAGCTTGTAGATGTGAGTGTTCATCTGTGAGAAACAAATAAAAATCCTGCAGAACTCCGAAGGTTTGTCATATTTTTCAAAAATAAGGTTTTTAATGTTCAAGGTTTTTTTTAGGTTAAAGTAGTTCATTAAATTTTTTTTTAAAATGTATGTATCCTCATGTTTTTCCAGACCCAGAGATATTTTTGAAGAATATTCATACAGCTATATTCCATACAACAGCTGTCCAAGATCCAAAAAGGACAACACTAAAAAAAAAAGCAGCAGTATTGCAGTATTACAGTGCAATGTGGAGTGTGGGAACCGTTTCTTTCACATTCAGTGCGTCTCCAGCACACACATTTGGTCTTCATTTTGTCAGATTGGGCCTTCATCAGTCTCCTGGAGTTTACACACTCCCTTGCAGTTGCTTTAAATTATAAAGCAGTCATTAAAACAGGAGCCAGCGTATGTCTTTCCGTGTAGTTTTTTGTTTCTTAGGTAATCTGATTCAAAGTCAACTAATAACTGGGCAATTTTATTTTTATTTTTTCCTTCTTTTCCTGTGTTGCAATTAGGGCTACCCCCGACTAAAGATGTTTTTAGTCGACTAGTAGTTGTTAATTCAAGTCATTAGTCGACTTATGGCATATTCATATGAATTTAATTACTTTTGTATGTGTAAACCATAATGAGCCTTTAATGTGTAGGCCTAATATATAGCCAAGCGCACGCATAAAGCTTGCTGCAAAGCACCTGCAAAAATGCTAATTATGAATGTGTCAGACGTTTTAATTCTTTATTAATAACCTAGTCTTTTCTGAGTCCGTGTTGGTTGCAAGGTGATTCAGCATCATCTATCTCCACAGTATAGTGGCCTTTAGAGAGAAATGCACCTTTCATACAGATTACATAATCAGAGAGTATTGGTTTTTTATTCAAATTGGTTTGTTTAAAAGTAGACATTTCAAGCTTTCTATCCACCTGTTTCCGCGGGGCGCTACTGTAAAAAAAGAACTTCCGGTGAGGCGGCGGAAGTAGCATACCAATGGTATTTTGTGTGCTAATTAGCGAAGTGGCTAAGTGTTTTTCACGTCATTGTTTACTTTGTAAAGTTGCAAACCTTTATGAGAGATGTCGTTACAGCACTCGGGGACAACATTTCAGTCTAGTACATTTATTAGTTAATAATATCACAATACAACAAACAGTTTTCGTGCCCTTAATTGTCCTTTACTTTACTGACCTTCCACAAAAGTGCTCCTGCATGACTACAAGAGCATCCTGGCCCTGCAATACATGAACAACCCGCTGTCTGTTCTTCACCTGTCACTGATGCACCAAAGCCTTATGATGTGATATTTTACTCCTACTGGTGTCGTGCATGCCAGAGCCAGTCGCATTTCCACTGTCATATACACTAAAGGCTACACTCTAAAAAATGCTGGGTTAAAAACAACCCAAGTTGGGTTGAAAATGGACAAACCCAGCGATTGGGTTGTTTTAACCCAGTGGCTGGGTTAAATGTTTGCCCAACCTGCTGGGTAGTTTTATTTA
>RJVU01018281.1:8500297-8531028 GCA_003731715.1 Anabarilius grahami | reverse complement strand
TATTAATATGTTTAATAAACAAACATTTATTAATACTTTTTTTGAATAATATTTAAACAATAAACATTTATTAAATTGCTTATTAATAAATGCTCATCATTTTTATTATTATTGTTGCCTCTAGTAATTATGAGTCTGATTTTTAATTTCCAACCTATTTTGGGTTCATTTTAAGCCAGACATATAGTAATTTGTAAACAATTGTTGGGTTAAATAAAACTACCCAGCAGGTTGGGCAAACATTTAACCCAACTGCTGGGTCAAAACAACCCAATCGCTGGGTCAAAACAACCCAATTACTGGGTTTGTCCATTTTCAACCCAACTTGGGTTGTTTTTAACCCAGCATTTTTTAGAGTGTACTTATGTTAACCATTGCGATAATAAATAAACACGTTTATGGAAATACCAGAGACTGCTTGAGGAACGTAGACAATTCTTATATGATTATAATCGTGTATTTATTTGGTTTAATGTTTTATCTGTCTCTTCCCTGTGCCTTTGTTGATAGCAGACAAACGCATACGCATCTTTCACAGATTCACACACTCCGGTTAACTCGTATAATTCATAACTCCTGTTTTCTTCTCATGAGCTCCCTCTGTTGCTCTGGCTGAAAGGATAACAGTATAGTGAGACGGAGAGATCGCTCAAACGTCCTCGGGTTGCAATCATAGCATAATTTAGAGGAAAATTAATAGAAATGCTCAGAAAAGTGACGTAAATATAGGGTATGTTATCTATATTTTTCTAAATGTGTAAGCCTTGGGCTTAAAAGCCTCAATGGAGTTGTTTTGTGCATTCTTGTGATCGTAAATAAATGGAAGCAGGTGCAACTGAATAGGTATGTGTTCTCTTTTTATGTCAATATAAATATCAGTTAGATTCAGCATGATTGATGTGCACTCCTGACATAAATAATAAATTACTGTTACTGTAACATGTTTTATTGTAAAACATTGTTCAAATATTAATGCTGGAATCTTACATCTTTAAGTAAAAGCCAAACGTTTGCAAGTTTGGATCACTAAATCTTGAATGACTGTCAACAGTTGAATAAATGAGTGTCATGTACCGCTTGTTTACTTCGAACCGGAAGACACTCCCACTTTTGACGCATGGCGTCTTGGGGCGTAGGAAACTTGTGGATGCATATATTTCTCATGTCTGTGAGGCAAGTATATGCTGAGAGACATTCACTGGTTCAGAGGCAGAAAGCGCATCCTGTTTGTTTTATTTTTCCAAACATTTATCTCACATAAAAGTAGATTTATTCAAATGAAACTTTACAGTTTTGAATGATGTATTACTCTTATCTGTATGACCAAAAATGACAGAGTATTTTAAGTTGTTTCCGCTGTTATCAGGTAAAAATGCAAGTGATCGCGCCAGCTCCTCCGTGTCATACTTTAGCTTCCACACTCCACACAAACACTTGGATATGCTCCTAATAATAGTGCATATTTATCTAGGTTAACGTTAGAGCAAGCGGCCATGTAAAGTTGCTACTTCTTGTTTCAAATGTTAAGCCGTATTTGAGGTCGATGGCGAACATTTGGATTTCCTGCCCAACATACTGCAATTACCACAAGGACCCGCTGTTAACGATCTGTCCCTCATGGACTGCATGACTTCACCACTTCCTGTAGTACTGTAAGTTTTTTTTTTTCTTTTCTGCGACTAACCGACTAATAAAATTTTGGTTGACTTAGGCTATGTTCAGACTCTCAGGCCAAATCCGATTTTTGTGCCTATCCGAATTTTAAATCGGATCAGATTTAGCAAGTGTGAATGGCAAACAAAAAATCACATGAAATGGGATTTTTACAAATCCGTTTTGAGCTACATTCATATGTGGTTTTGAAATCCTATTCAAATCGCATTTCTTGAAATCCGTTTCCGTCTGATTGCCCTGATCGGATTTTGCGTGGTAGTCAAACAGTTGACGGTAGCCATTGACTTCCATAGTATGAAAAAAAATTAATACTACGGATGTCAACTGCCGTCAACTGTCAGGTTACCAACATTCTTTAAAATATCTTCTTTTGTGTTCAGCAGAAGAAAGAAACTTATACAGGTTTGGAACAACATGAGAGTGAGTAAATAATGACAAAAGTTTCATTTTTGGATGTACTATTCCTTTAGTAAATAAGATTCAGGATTTTCAATGTAAGTGCGCTATCCCTTTAAGACAGCATCTTAGGTCTTGGGTTAACCATTAAACAAATGGGCAAAACAACATGGTGCCTTGTATTTTTTAACAGCTGAACTCAGGTGCTAGTAGTTGTGGTCAGTCCAGTAACACTTGATGTGCTGTGTACCCAGGACATAAAACGGGCTTTTCTTTGAAGTGCCCACTGCAGGGCAAAAGGTCTTCCTGTTGACAAGTGCTTCCACTAAAGACAAATGGACCTGTATACTGATGAGCTTTCAAGAGACGAGGAACCTTAACTACTCATAACAGGCGTCACATAAATTTTATTTGTTTCAATTGAATGTTTTCAAAAATTTGGGTTGGTGTGCCAGTTCAGTTCTTAGAGTTTCTCAAAGGGACTTTGACCCAGTCAAGTAGGTAGTTTTCTGCAGTGGTGTATTGCACTTTCCCTTCTTTTGTTTCTCTCTCTCTTTCACACACACACGCACGGACGCACACACTCAGCTTTCACAATGATGGTTTTGTTAGGTTGAACTGCCATCAAGAGCAGTCCACAGAGCTTTAGTATGTGTTGTTTTCCTGCATGCAAAGATTAGTCCATTACTAATGCGTTTTTTGAGGTAGAGATGTCACACTGATGTGTGTGTGTGTGTGTGTGTGTGTGTGTCTAGGTGAGAATTTTAACCCTAGCGCTCTAGAGTTAGCTGTTTTTATGGAGCACTTAACAGCAGTCCTGAGGGAGATTGTGTTTGTTTGACACTGGTTGCTTAGGGCAGTCCCGTGACGCTACAAGAGATATTGGCAATAAAACCTGTTTGAGTTAATAGAGTGCATTATTCAGCCTTGTGAAATCACTCAAGCAAAGGCCATTGTGCTTTTATAGTAACAGTTTCTATATATGGAACAACAAAGACTTTTTTGATTTTATCTATATGACATTAAATAGCAGTTATGTTCCCAGCGTGTCATTTTCTGAAAGAGTGATGATTATTTTACTTATTTCAGTTTCATAAATTCGATTCAGTTTTAAAGAAACATTTATTCCTTAAAATGAACCAATAAGCTCATGTTGTGATTTAAAAGTCTTGTTCTTTTTTAAGGTCATTGCTGCTCTAGACGGCTTGATGTTTCTTTTCTCTGCTTAGTAGTCCAGCTCAGCCAAGCGTACTCCATAATATAGTGAAGCCAAACCTGTTCTGTAGTCTAGTGAAGGTCAGCCTACACTGTAATCTAGAGAAGACAAGGCTGTAGTATAGTAAATCCAAGTTTAGTCTTCTAGTCAAATAAAGTCCATTCTGGAACTGTGGGCCCAGGTTTACTGGACTAATCTGTTGTCAAATCCAGCCTTGTCTGTTACAAGTCTGTAATAACCTTTGGACCAGGTTTCACAGACAGATTAAGCCAGGATTAGGTCTTAGTTCAATTAGGGTGTTTAAGTAGCTTTTATAAACATGCCTTAGAAAAAAAAAACATTACTGGTGTGCATCTTGAGACAAAACAATGGCACTGACATATTTTAAGATATGTCAGTCCATACATATGGACTGACATGTACCTCATGAAATGTCAGTCCATACATATGGACTGACATTTGCTTTCAGTTAAAACAGCTCAAACATGCATTTTAGTCTGGGGCTAGGCTTAAGACTGGTCTGTGAAACGGTCCTAGTGTATTAAACACCTAGCTTAATTTGTAGTCTGGTAAATCTGAGACCACTGTAAAGACAAGAACATTCTGTAGTCTTGTAAAGGCCAGCCTAATCTGTAGTCAAGACTTACAAGTCCAGTTTTGTTTGTAACAAACTGTAGTGTAGTAAAACCCAGGTTAGTTGGCACAAAAAAAAGAAAAAGAAAAGAAAAGCCCATTATGTAGTCTTGTAAAACCCAGTAGTAGTCTGGCAAAACATGGCATATCTAAAAAAATAAAATAAATACTAGGCTTAGCCTATTCTATAGTCAAGTGTAACAAGTCCAGCCTTATTTGTGTCAAACTCTACATAGTAAAACCAAGGTTAGAACATAGTCTTGAAAAACCCTGCTTAGGGGCCGTTCACACAGAACGCATTTTTCTATTCTAACACGGTACTTTTCCATTGTTTTTCTATGTAAACATGCGCTACAAGGATGTGTATGACCATTACGCTCTCGTCTTGCGTCTTTTGCAGTGCCTCACATGTGAGCACCGCATTTTTAAGACGCTAGGTGTCAAAATAAAAGAATTTCAACTTTTACACGCAGCGCTGCTCATCGATGTCAGTTCCAAAACATCGGACCAATCAGAAGAACTCGGAGGCGGGGCAAGCGTTGCAAGCTTCTGTTTACAGTAGCAAGTTGGTATGGCAGCGGTTTTATTTGATGGCAACATGGCGGAGGCGGCCATAGCCAGTGCGATTATTTTCTTTTTTCCATGTCAAAAATAGTATCTATCTATCCTGCTGTTTGCTTATGTCTATTATTGCTGTTATTGCATCACATTTTAAAAGCACGTCTCGAGACCCTTGCTTTCTGCGCTTTGTTTTTTTTTGTAAAACCATTCCTGAGCGCCGTGTCTCACGTTTTTAGACACAAAGTTGTGTTCTGTGTGAACGAGTCCTTAGTCTGTAGTATGGTGACGCCCATCTTAAGCCGCGTTTCCACAGCAGGAACTTTCCCTAGGAACTAGGGACTTTCCAGTGGTTCCCGGTGTGTTTCGACCGCAGGGACCAGGGTCTAAATGAAGTTACGGGTTAATTTCCCCCTCAGAAAGTCCCTGCTCATGAGGTAGTACTTTTTCAAAGTTCAGAAACTTTTGGGGGTGGGACTTGGGGAGCTGAACTTGCTGATTGGTTGAGTTCATGCAGCATTTTGATTGGTTGAATGATTCACGCAGCATTTTATTTCAATCACCATTTTTAAAAGTCTGTTTGCGGTGCGTGCAGTAAGAGTTGTTTGCTATTCGAATCAACAAAAATAAGACTGATGGACCGACGACATCGGTTCAGGCTTTATTATGCTTATATGCTGAGGATGAAATTCAGCTGGAACTAGAAAGTTGCATGCCGTCGTACGTCACCTGACTAATTTGCCTAATGTTCATGGTACTTTAAACTGTGATGAAAACACCGACAGCAACAGGTCTGGGGGAAAAAAAGTTCCTGGGACAAATTGTTCCGGATAATTTTGGTGGAAACCCGGCTTTATTCTATAGTCTACTAAAGCCAATCCTAATCTGTAGTCAAGTGTAACAAGTCCAGCCTTGTAGTGTAATAAAACCCATGTTGGTTCATAATCTAGTACAAAAGCATAATCTGTAGTCTAGTAAAGCCCAGCCTATTCTGTAGTCTAGTAAAGTTTAGCCTAGTCTGTAGTCTAGTAAAGACCAATCTAATCTTTAGTCAAGGGAAGTCTGTAACAAGTCAGTAATAATCTGTAGTGTTGTAAAACCCAGCCTCATATGTAGTCTAGTAAAACCAATACCATTCTGTAGACTAGTAAAGCCTAACTCAGCACTGTTCGGCTGCATGGTTCCAGAGGGGAGGAATGCATGCTATGCTCCGGTCATGTGTTCTTAAATGAGTTGCAGCTTTTCTTTCCGTTTTCTCTCCTCTCATGTCTGCAGGTTGTTTGCTGAGTAGGCGTCTAGATGTGCCACGTTGCCTCAGCACGTGCACCGTGCATAATTTTTGGCCAATTTACACCAAATCGACTATATTTCTTTGCACCCCAGAATTAAAGTGCAATTTAGTAGCAATTTTCCTCACTTGTTTGATGGCGAATGTGTGAGAAGGTGGATAAGAATGAGTTCAGACCACTGTGGTGGAGACTGAAATATTAAAAACACTAATTTTGAGAAACGCTGGCGTTAACTGCTTTTATCGCACTATTGGTCACTCTGTGCGTTAAATCTGTGGGGTGTGTGTGAACAAACTGTGTAGAAGGCTGAGCTAATAGACACTTGCTGTGATCCCAGTCGGGCTGGTGTGGCAGACGAGGTGTTCTAGGAGCATTAGTGGGAGGAGATGCGCCATAGCAATCACATTAATGGAGCTCACTACAATCCACACACACACACACCATTCAGCACCACTGTTACCTTTGTGGCACCCTATTCTTCCTTCGTTATGTGTAGCTCTTTGACATTCATGTTTTGATGCCGCACTGAGTAACTGCAAACCACATTTAACATTTCAAGAGCAATGATAGATGTCAGTTTTCATTTATAGACATTGTTATAAACAAACATTGGGGTCAAGCCAGATAGCAAGTGAGACACCATAGTTTCCTGAGTTTAGTGGTACAGTAAATGATGGGAGAGCTGTATTTTGAATTCCTTTAAATTCCTCTTTCTGCGACAGCCCATGACTGGGAAAAGGCTATTCTTGTTCCTGAATGGCAGTGACAACTCAATTATAGTGCCCTGGAATAGCTCTGTGAAGAAATCAGATGACCATTTCAGAACAACAGTTAAACCATTATAGAGTAATTCTTGATATTTTTATTTTTATTTTTATGTTTTTTTCCTGCTGATACCACAGTTGACAAGCTGATTGAATGTTTACACATTTGACACAATCTAAGGGGTTGTACACAAAGGACACGTCACTATTTGACCCTGGGTCAAAGAGTGCATTAAAATTCTGGGCAACCCACCAGATCCAATCCCTTTCCGCTGCACAAAAACATCTGTTTGAAACAAAATTGAGAGGCTTGAGGATATCAGAAGCAGATTGGCTTGCAAAATGACCTCTGTGAGAAAAGCATGATGTTATTGGTGTAGCTGACAATGTAGATGTATACGAGAGAAAAAAAAGGTTCTTGGTTCTCGATTTTAGATGATGCTGTAAATTTACTTGATACACAAAAATAGCACTAATGCAGCATTTATACATTCTAGTCCTCATATTGCTACTGTATAAAGATTAATGCCACACAAGAGTGTCCACTATAAAGAAAAGGAAAAATCCTTTAAAAGTCTAGATTATAACGCATGTATTGGAAAGTTCTTAAATTCATTTTGGTTTTTTATTGCTTTAAAAAACTTGTATATAATTAAGAAAAGTTTTTAATGACATTGAGTAAAAAATAAAATTAATATTTTTTTTCTTGCACCTTGAATACATGTACATTTAAACATCTTAATCATTATTTCCAAAAAATGTATTTAAATACATTTATTAGGGTAATTTTTTTTTTATTGATTCAGAAATATCAAGTTTTTTGGGAGTCACATCACATGACATTTTACAATCTGATCTGCCTTTTAATAAAAAGGTTCAATTATTTTGAGAGTTTTGTTGACCTAATGCCCGGAACACACCAAGCCAGGGGGTTGGTTCACGTCGACAGCGTCTGGGTCCAAAGTTGCCCTGACACACCAAACCGACGCTCGACACCCGACAGCCAAGTAGCACATCCGTTCTGCGCCTGCATAAGAAGAAATGCCTTTCCGTACCAGCAGGTGGCAGTAGCTGAACAGCCAATTGGAATGATCAGATGGCCCGATGGGCCGACGAGCTCCGTCACCGATTGTCGAATCGGCCCGAAAAAAAGCAGACGAGGACCAACTTCAGCCAACGGTGTGGAACACACTGAGAAAACTTAGTCGGCCGACGACAAAAACTGCCCGATGGTCGACCGTCGGCTCAATGTGTTCCGGGCTTAAGTTGACAGTCATGAGGGTCTGCAGTGGTTCTCTCTATGATATCATGACTTTGTTCGTCACACCACATGACTTGGATTTGGCGGACAAAAGTTTTTCAAATAATAATAATACTTGCCTACCAACTTATTAAATTTTTGCTACTTTTTAAGCATTTAATTCTTTTAATGAGGTTTTCTTCATTATGATATCAGTAATAGTGTTGTCAAAAGTACCGATTTCGATACCAAGTCGGTACTGAAATTTGAAAAATGTGACGCTACCAGCATTTCCCCCTAGCATTTTGAGCGCTATTGAGCGGATTCACAAACACCTCTGATTGGCCATTGCGTTCACAAGCTCAACAGATTTCACGCTCCCGCTTTCAAAATGCTTTCAAACACTCCCATGCGTTGATCATTGTAGCCAATCACAGAGATAGGGGTGAATTCAGGGTGATTGAGACACATTTTGCCATTGAGATGAATTGGAAAATTGTCCCAGTCAACCTGAATTCACCCCCCTATGTCTGTGATTAGCTACAATGATCAATGCATGGGAGCGTTTGAAAGCATTTTGAAAAAATTTTGAAAGCGGGAGCAGTGTGTATCTGTGTAAGCGCTCAGTGAAGCGTGTCAAAGATGTCTATTTACAACATTTTTATATTTACGTTTTACGTTTTTGAAGCATTGATCATTGTAGCCAATCACAGACATATCTGTTGAGCATGTGAACACAGTGGCCAATCAGAGGTGTTTAAGAATCCACTCAACAGCTCTAAAAATGCTAGGGGGAAATGCTGGTATCGTCACTTTTAAAAAAAAAAATTCAGTACCAACTTGGCACCAAAGTCGGTACTTTAATCTGACAACACTAATCAGGACAATTCTACCTACACATTTAGTCTAGAACTACAATAACCATCATGTTGACTCAGCGCACACAATGCCTCTACACTTACTTCTGATTTACTAATTACTTGAAAAAAGTTATCTGAATGAGTTACCCCTAATGCATTACCCCCAAGACTGTGTAAGAAATGGTATATATGGGTCACAAAATTGACCCATATATACCAAATTGTTTGGATGAAGATAAATTCAGCTCTCTTACAGGTTTGAACTGAGACTAAATAGACACTTGAGAGTCTGAGCACACCCATGCCTCCAACATACGAGTGGACCACACAGGGTGGAGTTCACTGCCTGTCTGGAGTCTCAGACTGCGCCATAATAACACACCACTCTCATGGTTCCCATTCACAAACACTACAGCGGTGTCAGATATCGCACATGAAGAAAACGCGACCCAGAACTGCATCACCCTTCTTCCGCTTTACAATATTTGTTTGTTGAACGAAAACATCTGGTGCCTCGGTGAAACCTGGATGTTAATCAGCTCCCTTTCCCCCACTGAATTGGATAATTGCGATCCAGACGGCCTCTTTTGGCCCAAGTTCAATTGTGTTTGCACTGGTTTTTTTGTCTGGTTTGGGGGAGATGAAAGTGCGACATGTTATAAAGTGACACCAGACAGGAGCCGAGCGCGTGCCCCGCAGACGGCGCTCCCATGATTCCTGCTTTGTTCTTCAAAGTGGGCGGCACTGGCATCTGGGTTGAGACAAGAAGGCATGCAGTGAGAGGAAGTAAAAAATAGATTGTGATGCATCAAAAATATGCTAGTTTCCACGATTGTTTTTGTTTTGTCAGTTTGGAGCAGTGGGAATGGAGGGGGAGGGTGTTAACCTACGCTAGACATGCCGTCATCAAATAGTTGCAAATCTGAGAACAATGCAGACCAGGTCATGGCTAATCCCACTATCTGCAGTGGACCTGGAATCATTCTGCTCAACTGTTTTCATCATTGATGATAAGAAATGTTTCTTGAGCAGCGAGTGTGAAGATCCAGTTTAGTAGGGTGTATCATAGACTGTCCAGAAAATTTAGCAATATTGTAAGCATTTGTCTATGTGGAGGCTCTTCGATTAAGCCTATTCACAGTCTGCAAAGGCATTAACGTTTAAAAAAAACCTTGTGTGATACAGGGTAAGAGTGTTAAATCTTTGCTTTGGGCCAAGTGTGGCTTAACCAGGGCCAGACGGCAGATTAGGGCCTTGCTCCGGTCAGCCGTTTTGGGCTGATGGCCGGTTGTGGTTGGGCTGTTTTTTTGAGTTATGGTAAGAAGGGCTTCCACACATGTGATTTTGGTGAATATGGCTGAGGTTTTCAAATAATGGTTTCCTGTTGAACAGGAAGACATTATGATTTCTAAGAATAAAATAAAATCAGCAGTTTTTATAAATCTTTCATCCCTGTTTTGTGGATTAATCTTAATTAAACAGTGAAACCAAATTGAGCCAAATTAAATATATATTTTTAGCATTCATTCATTTATTCATTCTCCAAATACCATTAATTAATTAATTCATAAATATCAGTATGTTTTGACATTTGTCATGACATTTTAAAGACATTACATTTTTATTATTATTAATAAGCAGTTTTGATAAAACATATTTCACTTCAAAAAATTGCCAATGTTTTATTTGTATTAAATAATACAATTATTAAAATGATAACTTTTTATTAAAAAGTAAAACTATAATAATTAATACAGATTTTTATTCATAATTTATAAAACATTTATTTGTACATTAAAAATATATTCAAATAATTTATTAAAATATGTATACTGTATTTGGGTCATTGACAAATAAGGTTTTTAAAAGTGTAAAAAAACATAAAGGAGATATAATTAATTTTAAACTTTATTAAGTTTTAACAATGAGATTGTGGTTTTTATAATCAATTAACATTTTTTTACAAGATGGACAAAATTTGTCACCAAAAAAATCATTCGGTTTAACCAAAATTGCGGTTTTACTGAATTATACTTTTGGTTATAACAATTGACGCTACTTTCAAACAATGCTAACAGGCTGATAGGTAGCTAGCTAGTTAGCTTGCTTGCTAGCTAGCAAAATGACAATCAAACATTTAATATTCAGCACAAGTTTTTAAAATATTACAACATTTTCAACAGCAAGTGAAAACATGAATTTTTCAAATAGTTGAAAGAGAGTTAGTTACTTTGCTTCACGATCATGTGGTCCTTTGCATGTGTCTGAATGATGTCACATCCTGTCACATGATACTGATTGCATACCTTTATATTGGTTACTCCGAATGACATCAATTAAATACATTTTTCCAGACATTCTTTCTCATAACAAAGCAATGACTTCTACGCATAATACCATTTTGCACTATGTTGATATATGATGTTATAAAATCATGCCAGAATAAAAAATATATACATTTATTACATTTTAAGATATTTTACACAAATGAAATGGCTGTATTGGCCTTTGGACGGTTAAACCGAATGACCTTTTGACACTTCAGAATCTTTTAAAATACCTTTTATATGTAGCAAAATATAATTAAAACCTTTTGGATGTAATAAAAGATCTAGTTGTACTGCCTTACATACTTTGGATGTCATATCTTTGTTTTTTATTATAATTAATAAGGCCTTTGGACAAAAACAAAACAACAACAACAAAAAAAAACCTGTCATTTCATATATATATATATATATATTTTTTTTTTACAGAAATTAAAAACATGCTCATCATATAAAAGGTGTATTGAAGTCACTGTATGTATGAAATGCATATTTATGTATATGTATATATATGTATATTTTTGGTGTACATTAATATATATCCAGATGAAACCGTAAGCATCATATCATTGGCCCATATCTAGACATAAAACTGCATAGAATTATATATTTCAGTAGCTTTATAGTTGACTTCAAGTATGGTCTTTATTTTCCTTATTTGAACCAATACTCCATTGGTTTGAGGGTTTGTTCTGTCAGCTTGACGCATGGCAGCATCTGTCAGGAGAAAGTTCCTCCCATTTGGCCCATGGTGTGACTCTTCCCTGGTGTCCCATAAATCAGGGTCACTGCTGCCTGACGGGGTGATAAGCTCTGAAACCCAGTGTTCTCCCGCCAGCGTGGGGAATATAAAGTGACATAGTCACCCCAGCGATGGCCTGGCACCTTCAGAGATGCTGCTCTCCAGACTGGAGCAGGACAGATGGTGCCTGACGTCATAGTGACTTGAAGGTCCCTATTTTACTGTGCTGGGATAGTCATCAAACCTTTGGTTTTGTAATGTTTTGGCAGTGTTCATGGTGTCTGTTATACATTAGTTAGCGGAAATAAAGCAAATGAAAAATGGGAGAGTGCTTCCTTGCTCTGTTCAGAAAGCTGGTGTGTGCGCCAGCACGGGATAATGACGCCAGGACACCACTAGTACAATGAATGTCTCATTTCTGTGGCAGATGCCGTGTCGCCCATTATCACCTGAGTGAAATCAAAGATGACGTTGTGACACTGATGCTCTTTTGGAAGCAGAGAGAAGAAAAAAGAATGAAGAACAAAGTCTATTTACATTACAGAGGTCATATTCGGCTCTGTTTTTCACCTGAAGTTCACTGACAATTTTAGTCAAGATTTCTTGGACCAAATCAAATTTGTAATTCAGTTTTACAGGATGATTTTCAACATCCCTCTTACCTTTTGTGCTTAATGTTAAATGTTAGAACTAGATTCAACGCATTAATATGATTATTTATGGGGAAAAATAATGCTTTTACCAGACCTATCAACTGTATTTCATACAGTTGATTGGGGATGAACAAGAAGCAGGTCAACCGCTCACTGCATGATGTAGCCTATAGAATTCAGTTAGAATGACTCTAAAATTCAAGAAATTGGAGCAAAAATGCCTCTGTATGAGTTTTTGTCACATATTTATATCATGATATAGTTAAGCAATATCACACGAGTAACGAGCACAATATCACACAAGTGCTGTTTTTGTCACGAAATTTCTTTGTTTTATTTCTGCTTTTTTATAAGTGCCATCTACTGTCAGAGAGTGAATTTGCATTTTCATTCTTTATGCATTGATTTGAACAGACCAGTTGTATGCGAAAATCAGGCTAAACTTTTGTGATTGTCTACCAGTTGGATGACTTGAATAGGTGTTGATATGTAAATCTGAAAAGGCATATGTAAATGTGGGTGGTCACATGTCATGTGGCTTAAATGAACAATTTTAGAAATGTACAGCCTTTACAATGGACCCTGTTTTCGGTTTCAGATGAAGTGAGGTATTTTCACAGATGAAAATGAGCATGTGGCAGGTGTGTAATTCATTTCACACTGTCAGAAACACTAACAAAACATCTTGTCGGTCCCTGCATGCTTATTTAACACTCAACCACTCTTACAGAGGAGCCTGTCAGAATGTGTTTCGACATAATGAAAGTATCGCACAAATGTTGACACATTTGGTGTGTCCCCCTTCGTTTCTCTGAAGAAGTTTGATGTTTGACAGTTTTTCAGTCTCTAGTCTCTTGACCAGGAGTGGTGAACTCTGGTCCTGGAGAGCCTCAGTCCTGCAGAGTTTAGCTCCAACCCTGATAACTCGGCTGCCTGTAGCTTTCTAGCATCCCTTCAGACCTTGATTAGCTTGTTCAGGTGTTTGATTAGGATTGGAGCTGAACTCTGCAGAACTGTGGCTCTCCAGGACTGACGTTAGCCACCCCTGCTCTAGACTAACGGCAGAAGGTCTGGATTCCATAGCAGCTTGCATTGGCCAAGAACCACCCAAGAGGATGTCTGACCGACATGTAAAGCAAACAATAACAGTTCATTTTGTTCTGCGTCATGTTTAGGGGCGTTAAATTTTAAAGTCGATGTGCCTATAGCCGCGTGTCCACCGAAATTACCGGGGAACGTTTTGTCCCAGGAACTTTTTTCCCCCCAGACCTGTAGCTGTCTGCGTTTCCATCGCGGTCTAAAGTAACCTGAACATTAGTCCGGTGACGTAGGACTGCACGCGACTTTCCAGTTCCTGCTGCATTTCGTCCTCCGCATATAAGCTTAATAAAGCCTGAACCTCGTCGTCGGTACATCAGTCATATTTTTTTAAACTCCATTGTTGATTCGAATAGCAAACAACTCTTACTGCACACACTCCAACAGACTTTTAAAAATGGTGGTTGAAATAAAATGCCACGTGGAGTCAACCAATCAAAATGCAGCGTGAACTTAACAAATCGAAATGTTCAGCACCTATGTCCCACCTCCGAAAGTTCCTGAACTTTGAAAAAGTACTACCTCATGAGCAGGGACTTTCTGAGGGGGAAATTTTTACCCGGAACTTCATTTAAACCCTGGTCCCTGTGGTCGAAACACACCGAGTACCACCCCAAAGTCCCTAGTTCCTGGGGAAAGTTCCTGCTGTGGAAACGCGGCTTATGATAACGGACCATGCATCAAGAACGTGCATTCAAGCAAGTTTACTGCAAGAATGGCACTCCAAACTTCATATACTTTTGAAAATCCAGTGTTTAGTTGATTCTGATAAGCGCTCATTGTCACAGTTGTAAACAGGACGGCTTTCTTCTTCCAGTGAGAGGGTTTGGCGTCACAACAGCTTTGTTTCCAGGTGGATTGTTAAAGAACGCAACACACACATCTCGAGTTTGAAACTCCTGAAGTGTTTCCCATTTTGTGTGCCTAATGCATCAGACGGTCAGCCAACTGTCTGTGGGTGTGACGTCTGAGGCTGAGACTAATTCACTTCTGCTCTCTGCATTCTTTCAAGGACCTTATTTAGTGCCTCACCGATTTAAATTAAAACCGACGAAGATGTTGAAAGATGTAGATGAAAAAATGCCACCGTGTTGTCATAACAGCACTTTGGTGAGGTTAACCCCTTATATGCTCTTCATGAGCAGTGGAAAGAGCCTTTGTAAATTCCCTTCAAAGATTCATTTGAAGGGGTAGCTGAAGAAATATAGTGTCAGATCTCTTTCCGAGATGTGCGTTCATTAAAACACTGTCTCAGTTTGTCCAGGGCTGAGTGCTTTACTTACAGATAAAGATAAAGGCCAGTAAAATGAGATTAAGTGAAGGAGAAAAGGGCCTGTAGAGATGAACATAAATGGAAGCCGATGGTGGTTTCAGATTACAGAGAGATACTTGATCAGTCTGTCAGATTTTACTGCACATGACTCTAATGCATCTCTTTCTGCACATAAAAGGGAAATGCATAGTCTGTAAGGCAGTATAAGAGTCTAGATACAGTAACCAGTCACTGGGAGTAGTACCTAATACAAGTAATCCACATATGAATGCTGTAATGTAGTCCTGTTTCTCCAACAATTCTCATGTCACTTCAATGAAAGGCAGTTGTATAGTAGATCTTTGTGTGTGAAACAAAGACACACTGTGGAGTGAAATTTGAATGAGTTTTTTTTTTTACCCAATAGGACGCCGAGGTCTAATGCCTAAAATGAAACTGCTTCCCTTTTTGACTCAAGTCAAGTTCAAGTGTTGGTCACATCTCGTCCACTCCTTCAATAACGCTATTGATATTTATTTAAAAAATCATTGTTTTTGTGCTGAAATGTAACTCTTCACAAAGATAACTATAAGAAATGATATAAAAGACTTTGTCTGATTCTGGTTTCTGTGGTTACTAAAGCAGCATTGGTTTCATGAAATAATGTTGTGAATTTCTTTCTATTTTTACTTAATAATTTGGTTTATTAATAACTATCCTGTTTTCTCAGTAAGGTTTCATTTTGCTTCGTCAGGCATCTTGGTTTTGGTGGTTCACGGCCCTGCTCACTCACGAGCAAAAGCATTGTCAGTCTAGAGTCTACCTACCGCTCTGAAACTGAACACTCGGCTAAATAAAACACGGACAGCCGCTAGACGAG
Source organism: Anabarilius grahami (assembly GCA_003731715.1). Taxonomy (NCBI): domain Eukaryota; kingdom Metazoa; phylum Chordata; class Actinopteri; order Cypriniformes; family Xenocyprididae; genus Anabarilius; species Anabarilius grahami. The sequence goes on along the minus strand of RJVU01018281.1, from coordinate 8,515,446 downwards.
CATCTGGAAAGCTTCCCTATGATATATTTGGAAAATAAATATTACACAGCATTTTTAATAAAAGCAGGATTTACATTCTTCCGTTTTGGGGCCAGCGGAGGCTCTTGTGAACGGGGCCAAACGGCAGACGTGTCGGGGCCGGTGTTTCGATAGATTTGTCTGGAGGTTTGAGGCTTTATAAGCAGCGTAGAGGTATTGAGAGCTAAAGGAAGTGGATACATGATCGGTTGACCAAATCTGGGATGAGCTGCTTCAATTGAGGAACTATTATGTTGATATGCTATTTCTCTTTTTAATGCTTGATGCTGATTTTTTTAACGATATTTTTTTTTTTTTGGTCACGCTAATATACCAATCTGACATATTACAGTGATACTGAATGGTTACCATTAGGGCTGCACGATTTGGGGAAAAATCTAATTCTAAAATTTAAAGTGTAAATCTAATTTCAATTTTGAATTGAAATTGAATGTACTGTAACTGTACAATAATTTACACTCTGACTCAGATTTAGGCTTTTAAAGTATGTTAGCTTCTTGCTTATGATTTATACTCTTCTTGAGTCTCATTGCTGTGTGTGTTTTGCTTTTTTTTCCCTTCCGATTAAAATTTAAAATGCGAAAATGTGGTTAATTAAAAAAAAAAAGTTCCAAGTTTGCTATGCTTGTTTGTGGGGATGTACAATTTGATGTACCAAAAATGTTGTGATTTATACATCAATATGACTATAAAATATTAATAATAATATAGTGTCTCTGATAGCATAGAGACATTAATTTCTATGAACCATTTTTAAAAAAGGTTTACTCAATTACCTATTTACTCAATAGGTTGTTTTTAGTTAAGTTTCCTTATATTGAGGCAAAATAAAATAAAATAAATATAATTAAGTTCCAAACAGTGTGGAAAACGTCTCGATTACGTTTGGTTTCTTTCACACTTTTAAGCTATTTCAAAGCAAATATAAATACTGTGAAAAGGATGGAAAATTAACAAGGTGTAACTAAAGAAATAATAAAATTTGATATGCCGAAAAGCGTCTTTCTATTGAGTTGTACAGTAATCAACATTTACATTATAACTGATATAGACACAAATAAATCGGATTGCATCAAATTGAATCAAATAAGGGCTTTTCACACTTGAAATAGTTAACCCTGGGTCATTCTAAACCCTGGGCAAATGGAATCCTGGGTTTTTCAGATTTCACACTGCTCATAATTTACCCAGGGTTAAAAATGTATACTGGTTATTCACAAGCCATCGTTTAACACTGTACACGTTTGTACATGTAATGCGGGGTTAACACCACAAAAACACCACAAAAGCTCCGGTGTTTCATAACCCCAGGTAAAAAGTGGTGCTGACCCCGCCTCTAAACTTTAACCCGGTCTTTTACCAGGTGTTAAAAACAGGGTTTAGAATGACGATAGCTCTGGGTTAATTGCAGTGTGAAATAGAGTTGTCAAAAGTACCGATTTCGGTACCAAGTCGGTACTGAAATTTAAAAAATGTGACGCTTTGAGCGCTGTTGAGTGGTTTCGTAATCATCTCTGATTGGCTACAATGATCAACGCTTCAAAAATGTTGTAAATCGTCATCAATGAACCTGTTCAACAAGTGCTTACACAGATACACAAGGGAGCGTTTGAAAGCAGACATCTATCGCAGACCAGTCCTGCTTTCAAATGCTCCCGCTTTCAAAACGCTTTCAAATTCAAACACTTCCGCGTGCTTTTAAACACTCTCATGCGTTGATCATTGTAGCCAATCACAGACATATCTGATGAGCACGTGGACACAATGGCCAATCAGAGTTGTTTACGAATCCGCTCAACAGCGCTCAAAGCGTCATTGAATCATGTACTGTAACTGTACAATAACAACAACACACTGGCTCAGATTTAGGCTTTAAAGTATGTTAGTTTCTTGCTTACGCCATACACTCTTGAGTGTTATATTAGTGTGTGTGTGTGTGTGTGTGTGGTGTTGTTGCGTCCTACGGTGCTCCTGGGGAGTTTTCTTTCGTGAAAGTGTACAGGTTCAGCTGTGCAGGCCTGCATGCAGACTTCCACTGGTCCTGCTGAGCAGGGATTGTTTTAGAGTATTTTTAGGAGCTTGCTTTTGAATAATGAATCACCTGCAGACTGAAGACAGCAGGGACTGCTTCCCGTGTACAAACACACACCCTTTGGCACGGGTGTGTATATGTGAGATTTATATTCGAGTGTGACCTAAAGATAATTAAGGGTCTTTGATAAATGTGTGTGGTACAGTTGTGGCGATGTTAATGTGCATCTGTATTACTGCCCTAAAGGCTTTGGGATACACATATTACATCTCTCTCTCTTTCTGTGTCTGTGTTTAGGCCCTGGATGTGGACCGCAGTGTCCTTTACAAGATGAAGAAGTCAGTTAAGGCCATTTACGCCTCCGGTCTGGGTAAGTGATCTCAGCCTCTTCACTGCCTTGGCTGTCTGTCATTCATCATCTCAGCCTGTCTCATGATGTGGCCGCAGTCTGATTGGATTACAGTCAGGAAATCTCTGGAGCACATCTGCGCATCCATCTGATACAAGGAATGTACTCCGTTTTATCTATAGGAGACACTTTTGATACATGATATGTTGATCATGCTGAATAACAGAGTTTGTCCTTTAGAATAGAACTGAGTGTAAGTGGTAGTGTGTTTGAATTCCATTGTCAAAGATGTTCAGTGTCTCTATGGGTTCTTCAAGTGCAAAGTGATATTTGAAGAGGAGAGTCCTGATACAATGTACTAGGGGTGTGATGAGATCTCGTGCCACAAGATATTTAAAATGTGAAGAGATTTCTCGTCGAGGTGAAAAGCTGTCTCTCAATATCTCCATGACGGAGCGTGAGGGTGAAATTAACATAGAATATGCCACCGCTTTGTTTACATTACATTACGGTGTCCACAGCTAAACGACAGCCTTTGCTGTCGTTTAGCTTTTTTTTATAGAAATAAAACCATTTAATACAGTTGGATAACGGTCGCTTCAATTGTAAACTATTGTAAACGTCTACTCTGCTCATCCAGAGTTGCACACAGTGCAGCAGGAATCACAGTTCACTGATCATGTGACGAGATTAAGGTGAGATGACTGACAAGACCATGGCGGAGGATTCGTTGCGCAACAGAGATTAAGCGTCTGATAAATGTCTTATCTTGTAGTGTGCACACTCAACACCGCCGCTTCCTATACACAGAGTAAGCGCGATCATGAATTCAAAAGCGAAAGTAAATTTTGTCATTAAGAACTCCTAAAAAAATACTTTGCAAAAATCTTGTCTCGTTCTCGTGAACCCAATCTCGTGTGTCGTCTATTTTGTTATTTAAAATTACGTGACTTTCGAATTTGTTTGTGTATGTGTATAGCGGTCGAGCTTTGCTGCTAAAAACAATCGTTTATTGACCAAAAGTCATTTGTTTTCAATGAGAGTTAGCCGTTTTCAGTGACTGGTGATGTTGGTGATGTGTCAAAGATGTTGAAACTTTATATTAATACAATGTAGCAACAACCAATGGAAGTTCCAACAGTAGCACCGCCCACACTACAAACTCATTGGACCGAATTACTGATCTTAATATTATACATCAAACATGACTGAATGAGGAAGATTAGAATCAAATAATATGAGTTTCACTGGTTTCCAGCGTCAAGTTTCTTTCTTCAATGAAAGTTGAAATGTGCGAAATGATAAAATCATAGTCAATGGGATGGTAATTTATTCTGGGACTTTAGAACAAAGAGATTTCACTACGGGTGGGGCTATTCCATATGATGGCAAACGAAACGTTATTGCTGTGAACAAACTCATTATCATAAGCCAAAAATGTTCGCCTGCCGCTTTATCAAGTCGTGTCTGCTTAGTATACGGCATTACATTTATGTTACTGACAGGGTGTTATCTTCACACTGACCCACCGGAGAAGATCGCTTCCATGAGTTGCGCTCTTCCTGGAATATAATTAGTGTTTTGGAGTGTTTCCGAGTGATGCTTGATTGAATGGCTCCAGTTATCAGCGTGTACTGAAGGGCTGTTCTTTGTACTGGCTGCCGGTACTGAGGTTGAGCAGCTCTCCATTGTGCTGCCTGTCTCTGCCTATGACAACAAAGATCATTCACACACTGAATTTGTTTCAACTGCACAAGGAGGCCCAGACGAGAACGCAGGGCTAACTCTGCTGATCAACACTTTTCCAGGAACACTGCTGGCTCTGTTCAGGCTGGACAGCTGTCTCCCACACCCCAGGGGACAGCTGTGCCAGGACACTCACTTTGTGTCTATCTGTCACCCGTACATGCTGATGGGATTCCCAGAGCTGTGGCTTCGTTATTGTTTCCTGTTTGCGGGAATCGGTGCTTTTGTGCCGTTTCATTCTGGCAGGATCTGGTAATCTCATTTGATTACGCAAATTCACATTCGATCGTTGAAACTAATTTGCAAACCTCATTCTTTTTCCCTTATTTGCATTTTAATGATCTAAACACACCTGACCATTTAATATCCATACCGTATTTGCATATCAGATTTTTATGCTTTAAGTGCTACAAGTATATTTAGGCAAATACAAATCAATAAAAATGATATTAAAAGCTAAAAACTAAAATCAGTTGTTTTAAATGCTGCAAGTATATTTGGGCATCACAATATTATCATATAAAAATGGATGATATTAATATTCTTTACTAATTTGTCTAAATAAAAAACAAAACAAAACTAAAGTCTGTTTTATTTAAACGGGTCCTTGAATATGATTTCACTTTTTTAACTTTAGTTGGTGTGTAATGTTGCTGTTTGAGCATAAGCAACATCTGTAAAGTTACGGCGCTCAAAGTTCAATGCAAAGGGAGATATTTTCTTTTACAGAAATCGCTTTTTAAAGACTACAGCAAACAGCTGGTAGGGACTACAATGAAATTTATCCACTAACCATTCAGAAACATCCAGTTTCATTCCAAAAGTTGTAACTTCTTCCTGAGTCTCTCCATCAGTGTCCGACTCCGGTTTGAACAATGAAAGGCTGAACACCGTTACTGACAATCCTCATTTTGGCTGCATGAGATTTTCCTGTTTTGTTGTTGAGAAACCAAAGCGTGAGCTATTAAAGCTCCGCCCTCTTCTGGAAAGCAGGAGGGGAGCAGCAGCTCATTTGCATTTAAAGAGACGCACAAAAACGGCGTGTTTTTGCTCACACCCAAATAGGGGTAAATTTGACAATCTATAATGATATGTGGGGTATTTTGAGCTGAAACTTCACAGACACATTCTGGGGACACCAGAGATGTTTTACATCTTGTAAAAGGGGCATTATAGGTCTCCTTTAAATGCTACAACATACTACATTATGATATAATAATAAATATATTTTGTCTAAATAAAAGATAAAACGCTAAAACCAGTTATTTTAAATGCAACAAGTGGACTTTATAATGTACGGTATACAAAATGGTAATTGATGATGACAATGGTAATTTAAATATGGATATGTAAATATAGGTCAAATAATAATAATAAATATCATAAAATAACCAGGATACTACCGAAATTTTGTTCACTTTACAATTTCCCAGACCACCCTACAACCCCAGTAACCACTCGGAACAACCTAGCTATTGCATAGCAAAAACCACTCACCTTAGTGCAAAAAAACAACAACAATAACCATAGAGCAACTCCCCTTTAAATCAATTAAAACTGGTTATTCATTAGAGAAGCCATATTTCATAATCCTTCATAAGAACGTGATGTTCTTCCACAGTAATAAATCAGAGACTCTCTGTCTGCTCACAGGCTGGTGATGACCCGTGGTGAGTTTGATTAATTTCTCTGCTCTTAACACATTCTGTTATCAACGAGAACAGGGCATCTGCTTTTAGCTGGCTTTAGAAAGGCCAGACAGCCCGGGACGTAAATCTCTCAATGTTGATGTGGGAGAGACAAATCTCCTCATCGGAGCACACTGAACTGCTGGGTCACATGCAGAGGTGCAGAAATAGGTCTGATTCACACCTGGAGAGAACAGTGACAGTGTGCTAAAATCACTGCTGGAGTGTAGAATTCACTGCTGGGATTTTGAATCCTCTTGAAATTAACGTCTATTATCATTGTCTCAGCAGATGCTGCAATGATCACAGGATGACAAAAGTGTTAATGTACCAATTTAAAAAAACGAGATATACGTTTCTATTTTAGCACTATTTTATGGGAAAGTTAAAAGGTAAAACTCACCTTCTGCTCTTTCATATCATTCAAAGATCATGGTTAAGCAAAGACAGTTTATCTCAAATATTTACAAATATTTTTCAAAATGAACCGTAAAGAATTAACATTTTGCACAAAATTCTAATATATAGTATAATATAATATCGAGGTAGATATTAACTTTACATGCTGTTTCATTTACCAAAATCCTTTTATTAAATAAGCTGCCAGTGTGTCTTTAGCTAGGTTAAAGAGATCAACTCTGACTCCTGACACATCAGAGTGTTCTCACTTCAGCCCAAGAAACAAGCACTTCTGTCTATCAATGCTGGATTATTTATGCATGACGATCATGGTCTTTCGCAGACAGCGAGCTGCAGGCTGCCCAGAGAGGATGGGAGAAAGTGAAGGAGGAAGTAAGAGAGAGAGAGAGAGACGCTGACAGAACTGGAGCATCTTTCCCATGTCTGGTTGGAGCCTGAGGCCTGTTGGAGGGTTCTGCCAATAGTGAAACCTTGAGCTGGCATCAGGAGTTACAGTAACAGTTGTCTAGTGATGTCACTAGAGGAGGACTGTTGTGCCCACTGGTGTGTAGAGGATCATTTAGAAGAGCAAGGCCTGAATGAAAAACCTCCACTAAATCACAGCTGACAAGGTTTCTGAAGCATTCTGAGTGTTTTTACGACCGTTGTCACTATTTAGTCACCATTACACAAGCAAGAATACCATTTCTCTAAATATCATTAATATTGAGTTACCGCACTTGCACTTTAGACACTATATTGTCAATTTTTGCTCTGCCAAAAATTAGTTGCAAATAAAGCTACTGCAGAATAAACCATTGCACATCTCAGGGCAACACAGTGGTGGTTTATCATTCCTGAATGAATAAGTGTTTTTAAACAAACCAATTGAGTGAATGATTCAATGACTCACTCTTAAAGACAGTAGCTGTGTGTAAAACAGTGTACTTCTATACTATATATAGAATGCGGAAAGCAGTATGCATGAAGAGTAGTATATCCAAATCTTTAATATTCACAAAGAGGTATGCAGAGCGAAGTGTACTGTAGGTCACATGTCATTGTCAGCATAGTGGATTTAGTATCTGGGCTGCAGTTATACTACACACATGCGTACTATAGAGAATGTAAATTTTTTTTTTTATCGGTTGCAACGTTTCTTATCAAATGTAATAACTGCTCACTATGTGATTTCAGATGCTGCTAATCACTTTTTTGTTTTTTGAATCAATGTTTTTGAACGAATCAGTTGAAGGAATGATTCAGTGACTCGCTTATAAAGACGGTCACTTGTTTTGTTCCTGAATGAATCTGATAAAAAACAAAAGGTATTTGGTCACAATCGGGTACAAAATTAAAAGCTAAAGGCCAACCCTCCTATGCTTAATTTTCTGCGTTCCGCTCTGTTTCGCGTATGTAGTGCGCAAGCCTTTAAAAGTATTCTCCTTTGTCCATTAACGCAGAAAGACGCATTTGACGCATACGCACTATATAGTGGACTTTGTTTTCAAGCACTCAAGTCATTTGTGTATGCGCTGTTCTTCTGCTCTTTTTTCTGTTGTGGTGGTTAGCAAACAGCGCTTTATTACCACGCACGCCCCCTTCTGGATTGGAGTGTGGATCGACTGTATTCGTCGTCTGATTGCATGTACTGCTACACCCCTAATTTATAGCATCGAAAAGCTTGTTCTAGATAAACTCTAGGAGTAGATTATGACTTATGACGGGGGATTTTTCTAACCCTTTAAACCAGGTGCAATATACGCAGGTGTTTAAATGACTCAAGTATTAGTCACATGAAACAAACCCTCCTCCCCTCACAGGCTCAATCGCGCCTGTGGTTACAGGGTTGACTGTCTGAAACCACATAATAAGTTTAGCGAATAGGTAGCCAGAAACCGTCAGAAAAGTCAATCGTATGCAACAGTATTTGTGTAACGGTGTTTCAGAAACTTAACACCCAAGTCATTGCCCTAACTTGTATATTTTTGTGTGGCTGATTTTGAAGGTGACCCTGAAAAAGGCTAATGAAGCAGTCATTCTGTTCCCCCAAAAGCTCATTCAGACAGCCACAGCGCGGAAAGCTGCCTGCTAGGGTTCAGTTACCATAAGGAAGGACACAGTTTGGAGCCAAAGTTTTGTCGTTGCAGACATGCAGAAGATGCGCAGAGCTCGTATGTCGCTTTAAAAACAAAAGCCAGATCCAAATGCACAGTCGGCCACTGCAACAGAAAACAAGATGGGATGTTTGAAGGCCAAACACAGCCTGTGTTGAGGCTGTACACACACCGCCGGGCCTGGAGATTTATTGTCAAAACATTAGTGCTGGCATTAGCTGCATGTGAAGAGCCCTACTGTGAATGTCAAACCGTTTGGAGATCACAAGACCTTAACTGGTTTAAGTATTCACCGGGTGTGTTGAAAACATTTAGTGAAAAATTTGTTGAATGCAATGGCACTGGCTTTATCAATGGGGAAATGAGGATATGAAGTCGGGAAAGTCTGCAGGTCTGTAATAATGAGATGTGATGAGTCACTCTGAAGCAGCTGGTGGTTTGAAGGAACAGGTCTTCACAGCTCATAATCAGACACTCTCCCACTGCTCTCCTTCCTCTTGTTGTCTGTTGTGACGGTAATGTCACAGAGGGCTGGAGAGAGACAGTGGTGACTGAGGTTTAAAGTTGCAAGAGAGACTCAGAATCTGTCATAACTCGGTCAAAGGATGAAAGGATTGGCACTGAAGTGTTTAATCATTATCAATATATACATTTTTTGAAATAAAAATAACTCTATAAATGAGTTACTAATGACAATTATTTTTGAACCCCACACTTTTCAGATCTCCAAAGCTAAACAATGAACTAAACATAAAAGTGCTTTTTTTAAACTGAGGTTTTTTGAACAAAAGTGTCTCTGTGTTTAAATCAATTCAATTATAATTAACAAAAAAATCTATCTTGGCTAATGCTGTAAACTATATAAACTATATAGGGAGCCCTTACTTATTACTATAATATTAAAGGAACACTCCACTTTTTTTGAAAATAGGCTCATTTTCCAACTCCCCTAGAGTTAAACAGTTGAGTTTTACCGTTTTCGAATCCATTCAGCCGATCTCTGGGTCTGGCGGTACCACTTTTAGCATAGCTTAGCATAGTTCATTGAATCTGATGAGACCATTAGCATCTCGCTCAAAAATGACCAAAGAGTTTCAATATTTTTCCTATTTAAAACTTGACTCTTCTGTAGTTACATCGTGTACTAAGACCGACGGAAAATGAAAAGCTGCGATTTTCTAGGCTGATATGGCTAGGAACAATACTCTCATTCCGGCGTAACAATCAAGGAACTCTGATGGGACAGCAGAAATGCAGCGGTTACACCGGAAACCCATAAACAAAGGAGCTGCACTACTGAACAGTATTTAAAATGCTTCAAATCGTTTTTTGTGTTCGCAGTGTTGTTCATCACAGCACCAAATACTTAATACTTTAAGACTTAAATAGGCTATTTATTTTAAAATTTAAACCTTTTTGTATTTTAATCTGGACTACAACATGTCCTATAATGATTAACATCATTTGTTATTGTTCACAGTAACATAAGGCTTCATTAGTCAACATGTTAATTCATTGTTACCAAACTGACAATGAAAAATACTTATAAAGCATTTATTAATCTTAGTTAAATGTTAATGTTAAATAACATTACTAAAATCAAAAGTTGTAACTATTATTTAATGGACCTGAGCTAAAACTAACAATGATCAGTTGTATTTAACTAACATTAACAAAAAAGAATACCTTCTGTAACAAATGTAGCTATAACTCATTCTTAATCTTAATGTATTAACTAATGAGACCTTATATAGTGTTACCCCTTGTTCTTTATAATTCTTTTGCACTTAAATCTGTTTGAAACTTTTTACTTTATTTTTTTGTGTACTGCATTATTGTATTTAAATGTTCGGAGATCTTTTTGTTATAAGAAAAAGAGTACTTAAACCTGTTATACTGTGACAACACTTTTTTTGTAACTTATTTTTAATATCGTGATAATACCGTATACCGTGATAAAAGCTTCAGCAATTATCGCAACATGAAAATTTGATACTGTCACATGCCTAGTTAGGATGTTGGTTTAGAAGATATCTGACGATTTTTACGGTATACAGTGAGTCAGCAAGTTTTTGGAAAATAGCTTTTTTAATGTACAGTTCCTGACTACTACACAAGATATACAGTTAATAGGAGTTTGGACACCCTGAGTTTGAGCTGGAGTTAGCAGTTTTTACTAATGCATATACTGCACATTTGTGGTCTCACTTGTATTTATCAAGTGTTTATTTATTGAGGCAGGTGTAGCCATTCATCAAACTGAATAGGCAAAGGACATACAGCATAAACAGGTGCCCTATCCCTGCTTTCTCAGTCAGGTATAAGAAAGTGGTTTCAATTGAATGGAATCTCCTCAGCATACGACCTTCATATATCCATTATCCTTATTAGCCTGTATCTAATTACCATGCCTGTTGTTGTGACCTGGGCAGTGCTCCAAGTCTACTCAAGCACATGAGTGCTCAGATCTGCTAGAGTGCGTCTACAGGTCTTCCTTTTGTTTTTGTGCTGTGTTGTCTGTCTCCATATGGCCCCAGTTCTGGACTAGCTTTAGGGTGATAGCGTACCACCGCCTCACTTCCTGTCCTATTGTGTCCTTCCTATCGAGATACAATAGGTCACCTAAAGAGAAAGCTCTCAAGCTAACTATCACAAGCTGCACTAAAATAAATCAGTTATGAATTATTCATAAGAGGGCATTGACTATATAATAACACTGTGTGGCTATTCTTGGCGACGGTCTTTGTTGGAGGAAGAACAAACATGTTAACTAGTTGTGGGAAGACGGTCATCCACGAGTGAGTCTCGAAAAGCTCCAGGTATAGATTACAAACAGGCTTACACACTGACTAGTATCCTGACATTTTACGACATGTCTGTACTTGTAAATTACACATTTTCCCTGCAGACTAACTATGGGGAGTTTGCAACATCACTGCATGAGTGAATTACATGCTTGCTTGTTTTCCATTTTTTTATGCTTTGCCCCTGGAAAGGATGACAACTGGGAGTTTGATGGAATTAAGTTCTGGGTTTTTGTATTTAAGTTTCCATCAGGCTCTATCAGGGTCTTTTTTTATCTCGCCATACAATAACAATGAACACCGTGTGGAAAAGACTCCTTAAAACAATAAATAGACTATATTGTGTGTCCGTGGTTGTGCAAAGTAGATGTGATTAGGTGGACTGTAACTGATAATGCTGGAATCCAGAATGACACAATCTGGAGGAAAGAAAGCAACAGTAGGAAAGAACAATAAATGAGGGAGAAAAAAAACACATGATACGGCGACGGCGAAGAATGTTAGGCTTATGTGTGTGTGTAGAGCTTAATAAACTTCACTTTCATTGTTCCATTCTAAGTCTACATAGAATTTAGTGGCTGTTTTTAATTGAATGAAATGAGTCACATTTTTTAAGCGCTTATGGATTATTTGGGTTTTAATGTAGACTATATTGACATTCTGTTTGTAGCTCATGTGGAGAACGAGGAGCAGTACACTCAAGCTCTGGAGAAGTTTGGAGAGAACTGTGTGTACAGAGATGATCCTGACCTGGGATCAGCATTCCTGAAGTTTTCTGTCTTCACCAAGGAGCTCACAGCCTTATTCAAGAACCTGGTGAGGACATTTATTTTGTTTATGTGAATTCATGTAGAGCAAATGGGTTTTAAACATCTTTCAACCAAAAATGACATTTCTGTCATTAATTACTCAACCTCATGTTGTTCCAAACCCGTAAGACCTTCGTTCATCTTTGGAACACAAATTAAGATATTTTTGATGAAATCCGATAGCTTTCTGACCTCCCTATAGACGGCAACGGACCAGAAAGGTAGTAAAGACATAAGACATTGTTGAATAAAGTTATTTTTGTTTTGTTTTTGCATACAAAAAGTATTCTTGTCCCTTCATAACATTAAGGTTGAACCACTGTTGTCACATGGACTATTTTAATGATGTCTTTACTACTTTTCTGGGCCTTGAAATTGGTTATGATGTTGCCGTCTATAGGGAGGTCAGAAAGCTCTCAGATTTCATCAGAAATATCATAATTTGTGTTCCAAAGATGAACGAAGGTCTTACGGGTTTGGAACGACACGAGGGTGAGTAATTAATGACAGAATTTTCATTTTTGGGTAAACTGATCCTTAAATGTGTTTGGACCTCTGGGCCTAAAAGCTGATCTTGAGTCATTGGTCTATGGTGTGGATCAACATTCATGAATGTTTTTAGAAATTACTGATGGTTTTTATCTGAAATAAGTTGAGCTTATCATTTATCATTCATTCTGTAATTTATGATTTGGAATATTTAATATTTAACTTAATGAATAAATCCCCTAACTTCATGTTTGTTTGAATACTACTCAAACCGTCTAATTTTTCTCCTGCTGCAACAGACTGTTTTGTTTCCTCTCCGCCTTGTGTGTTTATCTCTGATTGCTGTAATAAGAAAGACAATTGCACAGCTGGGAAGACAGACATTTGTCTAATGGTATGCTTTCGCTCTCTAGTTTCAGAACATGAATAACATCATTACCTTCCCATTGGACAGTCTGCTGAAGGGTGATCTGAAAGGGGTTAAAGGGGTAAGTTCATTACTTTAAGCCTATAAATGCTTTCTCTCTTTTTGGCAGTTTATCAGCAGCATATTGAGCAGTGCTTGTCACAAGGTGTTTCAGGCACATGATAGTCAGCCAATACACAATGGATGGATAATATTCCTTGGCAAGCAGGTCTTGAGTTTAATGCGTAATCACATTGCCTTTTGGAAGAATTTAAGTTACTTTTTTGCATTTGTTATGTTATGTTTTATTTTATTTTATGTTCTGTTCTATCGTATTTTATCCTACCATATCCTATCCTATCTTATATCATAACATATATAATATTATATATCATATCGTATCCTATCGTATACTGTTGTATCCTATTGTATACCGTATCCTATCGTATCATATCCTATCTATCCTATTCTATCGTATCATATCCTATCTTATCGTATATCGTATCATATATATTATCATATATCATATCATATCGTATCCTATCATATCCTATTGTATCCTTTCATATACTGTTGTATCCTATTGTATATCGTGTTCTATCGTATCCTATCTTATATCACAATATATATCATATCGTATAGTATTGTATAGTATTGTATCTTATCGTATCCTGTTGTATCCTATTGTATATTGTATCATCGTATCATATCATATCGTATAGTATCGTAGCCTATCCTATCCTGTCGTATATCCTATCATATTGTAATGTATCCTATTGTATCCTATCGTATTGTATCCATTTGTATCCTAACCTATCTCATCGTGTCCTATCCTATCGTTTTGTATCCTAATGTATCCCATCGTATCCTATCGTATTCCATCTTATCCTATCGTATTCCATCGTATCCTATCGTATTCCATCGTATCCTATCGTATTCCATCGTATCCTATCGTATTCCAATCGTATCCTATCGTATTCCATCGTATCCTATCGTATTCCATCGTATCCTATCGTATTCCATCGTATCCTATCGTATTCCATCGTATCCTATCGTATTGTATCCTATCGTATTGTATCCTATCGTATTGTATCCTATCGTATTGTATCCTATCGTATTGTATCCTATCGTATTGTATCCTATCGTATCGTATTGTATCCTATCGTATCGTATTGTATCCTATCGTATCGTATTGTATCCTATCCTATCGTATCGTATTGTATCTTATCCTATCGTATCGTATTGTATCTTATCGTATCGTATTGTATCCTATCCTATCGTATCGTATTGTATCCTATCCTATCCTATCGTATCGTATTGTATCCTATCCTATCGTATTGTATTGTATCCTATCGTATTGTATTGTATCCTATCGTATTGTATCCTATCCAATGTTCCACACTGGGATTTTGTAAATTTCCCCTAAAGATCCCACCACCATTTTACTTTGATATTACCATGACGATTTGTGGCACAGTTGGTTCAGAATAAGATAACTCAGTCATTGGAAGATTTTTTTTATCAGCAATGCAACTTTTAAACATGTTCCCCAATGCCGTTGGTTGAATATGTCTGGTGGAAAGTCAAGTACCAGTCTTAGACCCCTGTCTATTTATGCTCACATGAACACGCTTGAGCGAAAGACAGCTGGTAGCAGCTCTATACTGAAGTGATTCTCAGAATGTCCTTTTAGGCCGCCTTAGTTCATTAATGTCCACTGTGACCTCCTGACATTCTCTGCACCATGTGACTCTTGTTAGCTCTTAGGGGGAATCTGATGTGATTTACTCCTAATGAGGCTCTTCACTCAACTCCCTGTCTCGTTTCCCTGGAGACTTCTCTCTCTCTCTGCGATGGGGCTGAAAAGACATTCTGCTTGGGTGATGTGATTCCTTAAATGTGTAGTTAAAAATGAAAGGACGGTTAACTGAATCAGTGAGACTCCTATAGGCTTTAATTGGGCCTTAATAGTGACTTATTGTAATGTGTTTGGACCTTTACAGTGACCTAAGCGTTTCTCTCCATCTGAGGTAGCATTCACAACATCACTGCCTCTCGCCACTATTTCTCATACTGAAGGCCTGTTCACACCAAGACGAAATGTTTTGATGTGAAATTTGCTGTGATAAACATTTTCATTTGAAGGTGTCTGTTAAAACCGACATGAATATTTGTATGCTTTCAATGTGTATATATAATTACATTTAATTTTTGTTACTATTTGTAATATATATTAATATAAAATCACAATTATGACAAAATGTCAAAAAG
>RJVU01018281.1:8480953-8491781 GCA_003731715.1 Anabarilius grahami | reverse complement strand
AAAAAAAAAAAAAAAAAAAAAAACATCTTTTGTGTACTGCAGATGATAGAAATGCATAGAATTTTGGAATGACACGGGGGTGAGTAATTTTTGTTTCGGTGAACAATCTAAGGAGCCATCAAAGTCCCTTTCAAGGAAAGTCTGTTCACTCGGCGGCCGTATATACAACACCTCCGGGCAGTTATTTCGGGCATCCAAGATCAAGTCCTATCTATTTGAATGGGGGAATCCTAAAATCTCAAAAACTGCTTGGCAAACTCACAATTAAATAACATATTTCAAATCAGCAACAAAATCTGACATGAACTGTCTCGTAAATGTTGTTTCTTATGCTCAAATAGCATTAAAAAAAAAGCTTATTTTTCAGGCTAGACGAGCTAATGAGCATGTGCAGTCCTAAGCGTGAGTCTCAGGTTTCTATGGGAACCGGAGCTTCTAACGGCAGCTGCAGTGACGCAGTGACTTTATCAATCAGCGATTGGCTCTTTTACTTAGAAGGCGGGACATATTCCGCCATATTGCGTGTTGCAGTTTCTCCCTTTTACAAGTAATAGGAGTGAACCGTCTTTCTATATCTATTGTTTTTACACGACACCATTTTCAACTAAAAACTGAAAACTTTTTATGTTTTGGCTGTTCATTTTCACAACAACAGTGTTTTCAGGGCCTGAAAATGAAACTTTTCCAAACAGCTTTCAAAGTGCAAGTTTTTGAAAACGATATCATTATCATCTCCATGTAAACTACAAAAAATGATAATTTGCGAAAACTGTGATGTCATGCTCATGCGTATTACGTGTTCAGTCTTTAGGCGCATAGTGTTTCTTTACAAAGTGACATCGCCATCTACTGGCCTGGCATAAATAATACAGCATTTTTAGTTGTTTTCGCGGATCCATGTGAACGGGGATCGTTTTGACAACGTTGTCGTCTGTACGCGAAAGCGTTTCCGTGTTTAGTACATCGTTGTCGTGTTAACATAATCCTAACCTAAAATGATTTTTATTTTTGGATGAACAATCCCTTTTAAGTTAGAAGTCTTGCTTCTCCCCAACACTAAAATACAGAAATCAAAATTGTTGTCAGAGGCAGCTTCTCATGCTAACACATCAGTTCACTCAGCGCTTGATGCATTTTATCACAAACTTTTTTTGCCTTTACCTAGTTTCTAGTTTCACTGACTAGAAATGTTTTGTTTTGGAAATGGCTTCTAGTGTTTAGCCATCTCCTGAACACATCTCCTCGCTAGGCTTCAAACTCTGAAAGCAGAGGTTCCAGAAATGGCCAGCCTGCTTCATGATCGGCTGCTGGAGCTGAGAGCATATAAAGGCCTAAACCAAACGCATGAGGCTCTCTCTGGAATCCTGTGTCTGAGATCAGGGCCCTCCTTCCCCACAGAGGAAATGCTGCATCCGTAACGTGGGGTACAATATGCTGCTGGAGCATATGGAAAAGAATGCCCTGCTGCATGAGTGTTTCCTGTGCGTGTGTTTGTATTTGTGTGTCTCAATTTTAAGGTCGTCTGTGTGTTTTACGCAGCTCTAAAATAGAGAAGGAGAAAAAAGAGCACGCCCGACAGCACGGAATGATCAGGACTGAGATCAGTGGAGCGGAGATAGCAGAAGAGATGGAAAAGGAGCGGCGTTTCTTTCAACTTCAGATGTGTGAGGTCAGAAGAGACTCATTTCATTGGAGAATCCACTTATGGTGCTGTAATAGGCACTTCCTGTGCAGTGTGTGTGTGTGTGCTTCAGTCTCCTCTGTTGGTTTGTTACAGTACCTCCTCAAAGTCAATGAAATCAAGATCAAGAAAGGCGTCGACCTGCTCCAGAATCTCATCAAATACTTTCATGCACAGTGCAAGTAAGTCTGGCCACATGTCAACGTTTATCTTAAAAAAAAATCATAAGGGCCGGTTCACACAGAACGGTTCCTTTCCACTGTGCTGATTTTCCATTGTTTATATTTAAACACGCTAGACGGACGTCTTTGACCATTGCATTTGTGTCTTTTGCACCATCTCGCGCTAAAGTTAAATTGTTCAACTTCTAAAAATCCGCATCTCAGACATCCCATCCTGCGAAAACCAGGTGTAAATGGTAATGTCTTGGCTGACCACTTGTGATCGGTTCACTGAAAACGCATCTTAGTGGAAACGGAGTTTCTTTCTCTCTCACTCGATTTCTGGGATCAATATGCGGGAGACTCCCGGAACTTCTGGGAAAGGTGAGATATCTGGCGCATCAAAAGCTTGCGGTTTTTTTCTTTTTCGTTCCGCTGACCTGCAAAAACACGTTCTGTGTGAACCAGCCCTAAGACAGCATTTTTGGGCATAAAAAGATGCAAAACTGCCTTTTTAGGTAGGCAGCTCACTAGATTATTTAGGGCCCTAGGGCCTCAAATTCCGTTTTATTTTTTTCCAAATTCCATTTTTTCCATTTAAATTTTTCTGGATTCTGGTTTTTTTTTCCTGTGCTTTTTTTGTTTTTGTTTTTTTGGGACTCCAAATTAATGATAAAATAAAGTTTTAGTGATCAAAAGCATGTCTAATTAATTAAAATCATGAAACTTATACAATTTAATAACAATTTATGAAAAGTTAACAAAAATTGAATTTTTTTACCAAATTCTTTTTCTGTTTTAAGTTTTCTAAATTCAATTTTAATGGTTTTAATTAAATTTTAATAATCAAAAAGCATGTCTAATTAATTCATAAAAACAACAATGTATTAATTTTTTTATTTAATTTCTATGGAATGTTTTGTTTTAGTTTTTTCAGAAATTCTGTGTTTATTTTAATTTATCCGGCAATCAAATGGAGGCATAACACATTAATTTTAATTATATGATATTACACAAACTTTTTTTTGTCAAACAAAGTGCTGCACAACAGAGCTTTACTGTTAAAATTGTGACTATTCCTTTTTAATAGTTTTAAGTTTTAATAAAATATTATTATTAGTGTTATTAGTGTTAGTATTATTATTACATTGAGACTTAGCTAAATTCTACTGTCACAATTTCATTAAGTTAAACCGAACTTTTATTTTGACGGGTTGTCGTTAAGACCCATAGGTTTCTGTGTGTTTATGATATGATAGTTTTTCTCAAATTAAACTGTAAAATGCTCATGAAGTGACTCTCAAAGCAGCTTTGGAGATGAAGTTCATACATTCATGTCCTCACATAGTGAGGCGGCGGAGGCTGAAAACACCATGAGCGTCACGCATGCCTCAGTGTGTGTGTGTGTGTGTGTGTGTGTGTGTGTTAAATAAAACTGCATGTCTGTGCCATTCATTCACATAGAGACATACAGAACATGCAGGATTCATATTTAAATAGTCTGGTGTACTGACCTACTTTTTATTTATTCATCAAAAATTTGACAAATTCTGAGACATTCCGTGTTAAACAGTAAATTCCGTTTATATGACTGGATTCCGTGATTTTGTCCGTGTTTTCTGCATCCTGAAAATCATAGGGCCTAGTTATTATATTTTATTGGATGTTTCAAGCAATTAAAGGGATAGTTCAAAACTGAAACTCATTTACTATTTATTCATCCACATTTACTTTCTTCTGTGGAACATAAACAAAGGTTAGTTTGAGGATGTCTCGGAACAATGTTGTTGTTTTTTTCGATACATTGTCAAAGTCCGTGAAGTCCAGAGTTTTTTTTTTGTTTTTTTTTACTGAAATGGAGCCCATGTTTAATTATTTGGAAAATAACTATCATGGTGTCTTCTGTTATAGCTTCTTTCAGGATGGTCTCAAAGCAGTGGACAACCTCAAACCCTCAATAGAAAAACTCGCCACAGACTTGCACTCGGTGAGAGACGCTTCATTCCTGAAGCACTGCCGTACCGGCCCTAAAGTGGCTCACTCTACTGAGCTCAAGATCAATTCTCATTTTTAACTTCTGTTTCCACTTCTGATTATGTCTTCAGATCAAACAGGTACAAGATGAAGAACGCAGGCAGCTAACCCAGTTACGGGACGTGCTAAAGACCGCTCTGCAAGTGGAGCAGAAGGAGGTTAGTCCTATCTCAAATTAAATCTCACACAATTCACAGCAACTGAAAAACCACAACACTATTCACAGTGCTCAGTTTGATTTAAAATGTTTTACTTCTACTCAGTTCTTCTCTCCGTAAACATTGCATTTGAAAACTGGTGGTCAACCTCTTCCTCATTATCTTCCTGCCAGTTTTCTCACCCTCTTAAGCTTTAGTCAATCTCAAGACATTTAAGTGTGTTCTCAAGCAAGTAGCTTTGGCATATATGATTACAGACATTAAGAGATTACACACATTTAATCTGAATGCTGATTATCAGAAGTTACTGTAACAATCCTCTTAATGCCACATGAACAACTGTTTTATTGTCCTGCCATCTCATTACACTATTGGGTTACACTGTATTATAGGAATGCACAATATATCTGGGATCATGTGGATTTATTTTATTTTATTTTATTTATTATTTATTTTTTATTTTTTTAGCCATCATAGTCTAATCTGATATTGACTACATTTTTCCCATTTCAAGTTGCATATTACTCTCGATTGGAGCTTAAAGGGTTAGTTCACCCCCCAAAAAATGTTAGCAATTATACACCCTCATATTGTTCCAAACCTGTAAGACCTTCATTTATTTTTGAAACACAAATGAAGATATAATCTTACCCTCCATTGACAGCTACACAACTACCATTTTGATGCTTCAAAAAGTTCCTAAAGAGATCGTAAAACGAATCCATATTGAATTGAGTGGTTTAGTCCAAATTTTCTGAAGAAACTTGATCGTTTTATATGATGAACAGATTTAACTTAGGCTTTTATTCACATACAGTATAAACACTGATCAGCAAACAAACAGAAGCTCAACCGAACCTGCTTGATGTGCGAAAACAAATCTCATTGTTTCTTGCAGAAGCTCAAAGTGCTGCGTAACACAGGAGAATGAACCTCATTGGTTCTTGCAGAAGCTCAAAGTGCTGCGTGTAACACGAGAATAAACCTCATTGGTTCTCTCACCAATGAATGTTTATATGTGAATAAAAGCATAAATTCAATCTGTTCATCATATAAAGCGATCGAGTCTCAAAATTTGGACTAAACCGCTCAATTCATATGGATTAGTTTTACTATCTCTTTATCAACTTTTTGAAGCATCAAAGTGTCAGTTGCGTAGCTGTCTATGGAGGGACAGAAAGCTCTCAGATTTCATCAAAAATATTCAATTCAATTCAATTCACATTTATTTGTATAGCGCTTTTCACGATACATATCGTTTCAAAGCAGCTTTACAGAGAACCCATGTCAACATTACAATTTAGAGGTGACTGTCCAATGTATGTAGTTTCAGAAATGTACATATAATCATGCAGTTAGCTAACAATGTAATAATTTAGGCAATTTAATTTACAATCACTGTTAGCAGTTTATTTGAAGGTAGAAGCAATGAGCTCCTGGAAATAATGAATTACATATTAACAATAATTAGGATATATAGAAATTTGGGAATGTGCATGTTGATCCTCGAGTCCTCGCAGGTGTTGAAATATCTAAAGATGAAATATCTTCATTTGTGTTCCGAAGATGAATGAAAGTCTTACAGGTTTGGAATAACATGAGGATGAGTAATTAATGACAATTTTTATTTTTATTTATTTATTTTTTATTGCTTATCAGCCATTACAAATATAACTAGATATTGGTGTTACCCAAAGTTTGGAGTTTGATGCATTCATTCCCTACCATATGTAGTGTTGTTTTCAGTTTGGTGTGCAAAATGTATGAGTGACCTGTCTAAAGAATGCTCTCTTCTCTCCTTTAATGCTACCGTCCTTTGGCAACGAAGTCTAGGAGAGTAAGTGCCTACTTGGTATACATGATCATATTTGCTCATTTGTCTTTTGTTTACAAAATGTAGAAGAAAAAATGCAGATCAATTGATCAAATCTAAGGCTCTGAGTGCAGTTCATACAACGTTGCCACTGATGTCTTCTATCCAACCC
Organism: Anabarilius grahami; assembly: GCA_003731715.1. NCBI lineage: Eukaryota > Metazoa > Chordata > Actinopteri > Cypriniformes > Xenocyprididae > Anabarilius > Anabarilius grahami. The sequence continues at coordinate 8,485,762 of RJVU01018281.1, read as the reverse complement.
TGATTGATATAGCACTATGTTTAACCCGAGCTTTATACAGCACACATCGTCAGAATACAGCCCATTTTTGGCTTTCGCTCAACTCAGAACATTAGTACTAAAATGGCAGCGTTCTCATTTCTGGCTCAGAGACTTGTGTTCCAAAACAGTGCATTTCCAAATGAGCTCAGCTCCCTGGAGACGCTTGAAGCCCACTGCTCCCATTTCCTCACTGGAGTGACAACACTGTCGTACAAAAACACAGCTTTTCACTTCCTCTGACTGCTGACATGCCAGTGGTTCACTGCTGCTGTGTGTGCAGAGAATACATTTACATATCTGTATCTCCTCACAGGACTCACAGGTTAGACAGAGCGCCACCTACAGTCTACACCAGCCCCAGGGCAACAAAGAACATGGGACGGAGCGCAGCGGGAACCTTTACAAGAAGAGTGATGGGTAATCATTTTTTGACATCATATAACAGACTGTGCATTAAAATGTCATACGGTGAGATAATGCATGATCATAACGGCGAATAAAGTCCATCCTGCATAATTTATCATGCATTTATAGCAGTGTATTTAACTCCTAAAGGATTAGTTCACTTCAGAATTAAAATTTCCTGATAATTTACTCACCCCCATGTCATCCAAAATGTTTGTCTTTCTTTCTTCAGTCGAAAAGAAATTATGGTTTTTGAGGAAAACATTCCAGGATTTTTCTCCATATAGTGGACTTCAACAGTTACCAACGGGTTAAAGGTCCAAATTTCAGTTTCAGTGCAGCTTCAAAGAGCTCTACATGATCCCAGACGAGGAATAAGGGTCTTATCTAGCAAAACGATTGGTCATTTTCTAAAAAAAAAAAAAAATTTATATACTTATAACCACATATGCTCATCTTGCACTGCTCTGCGATACGCCATGCATTATGTAATCATGTTGGAAAGGTCACACGTGACATAGGCGGAAGTACCGCGGTAGGGTCAAAAACTCATTTCATTTTCTCCTCCAACTTCAAAATCGTCCAACATCATTGTTTTACCTTTTTTTTTTTTTTTTTTAAAGGGCGTTTGACTTAGTCTTTGCACATTTACTTTGTAGACACTGGATCGTTACTTCCGCCTACGTCACGCTTGACCTTTCCAACGTGATTACGTAATGCGTGGCGCATCGCAGAGCAGCGCAAGATGAGCATTTGTGGTTAAAATTCCGAGTATAGGTCACCATACTTGGCCACATGTCACTTCACTTAAAAAGATCATTTTTCAGAAAATGATCGATTGTTTCACTAGATAAGACCCTTACTCCTCGTCTGGGATCATGTAGAGCTCTTTGAAGCTGCACTGAAACTGCAATTTGGACCTTCACCCCCTTGAACCCTGTTGAAGTCCATTATATATGGAGAAAAATCCTGGAATGTTTTCCTCAAAAACCTCAATTTCTTTTCGACTGAAGAAAGAAAGACATAAACATCTTGGATGACATGGGGGTGAGTAAATTATCAGGAAATTTTAATTCTGAAGTGAACTAATCATTTAAAGAGTCATTGTAGAATGTTGATGTGACTTTTACTGTTTCCTGCCTTCTTCCTCAGGTTGCGGAAAGTGTGGCAGAAGAGAAAGTGCACAGTGAAGAACGGTTATTTGACCATCTCGCACGGGACGGTACGAAGCCCTATCTGACCTTCATATCTGATTGGTTTCCATGCTCATGTGCTTGTACATTCACTAACTAACATCTGGGTAGTTGAAATGTCAAGTCGAGCAGTGACACTGTAACTTTCAACTTTAATAGGGATGGATCTTGACACATTGATTCTGCTGATACTGATGTATTGAGAGAATTGTTCAATTTTTTTTTTTACATGAGAATAAGGCTGCGTCCGAAATTGTGCACTGTATGAGTAGGTACTACATTTTGAATTAGAATTTACTTTGCGACCATTAAAATAGTATGTTCTATATAGTGTAATTATGGGTAGTATGAATGAAATTTGGACATACTGCTTCACTTCCATTCATAAATCTTCTCCCGTGGCCTCATGGGACAGTAAAGTGTCCATCGAATGCGCACTTCAGAATCTCGCTGGAAGTAGTTGGTCATCTTGGGCTGTTTTTTGCATACTATATAGTAGGGAAGTATTCGATTTCGGGCACAGATTAAATGTATAGTATAAGCTTTGAAGTTAAAAATCAACCGTTATTAATAAATAAAATTATTAAACTCTTTAGTTGTACAGGATAGGAACCATTTCTTTCTTTTGTTAAATAATTTTATTATTCTTCATTTAGTTAAATAAATATAAATTTATTTAGTGTTAATCGTGATTGCTTTCTAAAATAGTTATATAGATATAATTACCCAGAAATCACACACACACACACACAAAAACGTTGTATTGGTATTGATGTCTGCTATATTAGTCTTAAAAGCAGTTGATATCATTTTGAAAAGGAAATTAGTGGAATTGGCTGTTCCTTAAATTAAAAAAAATCTATTCTTCTTTAATTTTTTAATTAATTATTATGAGTACAGTTTTATGCTGTTATGTTAATTGAGAGTAAAATAATATTTGTGCTTTTCAAAATTAGTTTGTCACATCGTAGGAGCATTTATGTGAACTTGTGAAGGCTAAAAAATAGTTAATTAAATAACTAAATAAATAAAAGGGGGTCAGCCACAGCACCTGCAATATGCACTTGTCTTTGATAAATCAGAGCAGTTTCCTCATTAGTGCAGTGCTAATTCAATAGGCTTTTAGCCTTCAGCCCGAGCCTCTTGGTGAACATCATTAGTCATTCAAGTGTCTTTTCTAGAGCCATTTCCTCTGGCCTCAGTGCTGTTCAGATTTGAAGACTGTTTTGTGACCAAAACAACTGGCGAAAGGATTACAGGAAGAAAAGTATAAAAGAGGAATTCAGCAGTTGCTGTTGTACACCTACTGGAGCATATCCATCTGTGGCCTTATTGTGAAACATCAGCATGTTCTTACTGTAGCTGATCATTAAAATAGGGCAGCAATTAACTGAGTTATAACAATTTTGTATATGCATGAAAATGAGCCAAATACATGTGCATTTATGAAGGTGATTTTGAATTATCTCATGAAAACACAAAGAAATTGAAAAAATAAACAATAAGGCACAACAAAAATGAACCATTAGGATTATTCTTGTTAGATTCTCATAACTATAAGAGTGTAGTTTTTCTTGTATTAAAACTAAAAAAAATACTGTAATGCAGTATTTTTTAAAATTAATTTAATATAAATTAAATCCAGTACAACAAATACTACCATGATGTATAAATATTTCACAATTAATAATAAATCATAAATTTTTTGCATTATAGTAATAAGACTTTTTTTGTATTACACTGTGTCTATTCTCGACGCTACAGCTGTTGCTTCGCACCGCACCAGCTTTACGTTGTCTATACTGGATGTGACAAAGCGACCGTTTCAAATCCATTTGTTTTTGCTGTCAGAAGTAGTGCGTGCGCTTGAAGTACATCAGAAAAAGTCATCAGTTTACCATCAGGAATTTGTCGCATTGCGCCACATCCAGTGTAGACAGCATCACTGATTATAATGGATTCTGTTTGCTTTTATGTCGCGTCTTGGAGAGAAAATGAAAATGTCACAAAAAACTTTTTTTTTTTTTAAGTGTTTTTTAATGGTTTTCACTCAAAAAAAAAAAGAATGAAAAGAAATTGAAATTGAAAGAAACATGACCTGAACATTTTCTTGATAGGTTTTGTGGGATTCATCCCTAAGTTTCAACACTAAAACGTGGTATTAGGATCGTGTATTGAGTTGATAGTTATCGGTAACTGATATGTACTCTCTCTCTCTGTCTTTTCTTCTCTCGCTTTCTCTGTATCTCAGGCTAACAGACCTCCTGCCAAACTCAATCTTCTCACCTGTCAGGTGAAGCACAACCCAGAGGAGAAGAAAAGTTTCGACCTCATCTCCCGTACGGTTACACCCGTCACTATTACTTCACACACACGGTTATAAATCCAAGACCTAGCTGAGAATGTTGAGAGCAATACTGTTAGAGCAGCAGTGAAATGACAGCAGGAAGTGTTTCACAGTCGATGATATGTTATGTAGGGTGGAGAGCATCGGTTTAACTTCTAAGGCTACAGTGTAACTGTAGTTTTTGTTATCTATGAGGAAATATTGGCTTAGGAAACACTGGCCCTGGCTGAGGGATTTTCTCCCATGTTCCTGTGCTTCCTTTAACATCTAATCTAACCACAGGAAACTAATGCCAGAGAGAAAAACAAGTTGAGTTTTATGTGTCCCTCCATGAGTGGGAGAGTTTGAGTTTATCTTGTCTGTCCCATCCTCTTTTGTTTTTTCCACTCTTCCTCATTCCAAATGGATTCTCACAGTGTCACTCTTGGGAGGGAAACGCAAGTGTTTCTCTCCATTAACCAGTACAACTTTCTTCCTCAATAGGGTTCTTCAGACATTATAATGTGTATTTAAAACAGCAGAGCCTCTGACAATGAATCCAGTAACAGATTTATATTATTTTATTTATATTTTTGCCTTTATTGAGATGGGACAGTCCACATGTCGGGACCGAAGCACAACCGTGCTACATGGCACAGCGCTACCTACAAGGCTATCGGCTCTGAAAAAATCTAAACTAAAATAAAAGCTAATTTAAATTATTAATAAATACTATAATAGTATATAAATAAATAGTACACTCTAAAAAATGCTTGGTTAAAAACAACCCAAGTTGGGTTGAAAATGGACAAACCCAGCGATTGGGTTGTTTTGACCCAGCAGTTGGGTTAAATGTTTGCCCAA
>RJVU01018281.1:8453875-8479030 GCA_003731715.1 Anabarilius grahami | reverse complement strand
TATAACATGTATTTATTATTATTATTATTTAATAATAATAATAATAATAATAGTAGTAGTAGTAGTAGTAGTAGTAATAATAATCATAATAATAAATACAACAAACAATAATAAAAAAATATATAATTAAATTAAATTAAATATAGTAATATAATATAACAATGAAAATATATCAACAACATAAATGTAAAATTCTAATACAATAATATTTATTTAAATAATATACAATTTTATAAAAATAATTGTATTAACTTATTAAATATAATAATGTCATATAACAATGGTAATATGCTAATAATAATGGTAATATTAAATTATTATTTAATTCTTTATTTATCTTTCCCAAAACACCTCTGGAGATTTTGGGATCAAGAAACGTTGCAAGCTAGATTCGGATTTTAGAGTATATGTGATCATAAAACTCTGCTTGACATTCATTGTGGGAATGAGGACAAGCGGTTTCATCTTGAAGTCCCATTTAGATGTTACAAATTCTTGACTGATAGCCTCTGTTAAAGTATTTTTTCCCCCCTCTCTTTCTCCCTCAGGTCCCACGTGGCTCTCCACCAACCTGGGTATCCTGACTTGTATTGAATGTTCAGGGATCCACCGGGAGTTGGGTGTGCATTACTCCAGAATCCAGTCACTAACACTGGATGTTCTCAGCACCTCAGAGCTCTTGGTTAGTGTTTGATCTTCGATTTCACAGATTCCCCAGCACTGCTGCTGTAAGCCTAATATTGGGTTTATTTAATTAGTTCGCGCTGTAGATTCTTTTAATTCAGCCTTCATGCTTGAAAATTTTATAGGGTTTGCTTAAATCACTTGGGCTCCTTGGGAGCCATTCCACACGCATGATTTCAGCCCAAAGCGTTTTTGGCCAGCAATTTAGGATCATTAAAGCAATTACACAAGACGGCAGAACTGTTAGCCACAGTAAAAAGGCCTCGCGTCTCTGATTGAGTGCCAAGATACATTGTTTGGCTGATTAGGATATTATGAAGTAACAAAACAGATCAAATAGACCTTGAATAAATGCGTTTGTTGGTACTGTAGAGTTGCGAAATGCAATTAGTCTTTGATTTCATTCATGTGTTTGCGTGTTGTGGTCTTTAGCTGGCCAAGAACGTGGGGAATGCTGGATTTAATGAAATCATGGAAGCTTGTTTGACAGCAGAAGATGTGATCAAACCAAATCCGGCCAGTGACATGTAAGCCAAAGTTACTCTTTGGGAATTTTTCATTACTTTTATTGTGTTTTTTTATGCAAATTAATTCTTATTTAATTACCTTTAATGCCACAGGCAGGCGAGGAAAGACTTCATCATGGCCAAGTACACAGAGAAGCGCTTTGCTCGTAAGAAGTGTCCTGACGCGCTGTCGAAGCTGCACACGCTCTGTGATGCTGTGAAGGCACGGGATATTTTCTCTCTCATCCAGGTCTACGCTGAGGGGGTGGACCTAATGGAGCCGATTCCTCTGGCCAATGGCCATGTGAGTCTGTTTAGTTTAGTTTAGTTATGTCCCTTACAAACATTTACCTTAGTAAATATAGTTTGTGTTAAAATACCAAATACACACAGACACACACAACCATTTTAGATCGGTAAGGTTTTTAAAAGAAGTCTCTTATGCTCACCAAGGCTGCATTTATATGATCCAAAATACAGCAAAAACAGTAATATTGTGAAATATTTTTACAATTTAAAATAACTGTTTTCTATGGAAGCTTGTTTCCACCACTGAATAAAAAATAAAAAAAGTAATTGCGACTTTTGTGAGTTATAAAGTCAGAATTGCGCATTTTAAACTTGCAGTTGAGAGTTACAGTATAAAGTCAAAATTGTGATATAAACTCGCAATTGCGAGAAATAAAATCAGAATTGCATGATATATAGTTGCAATTGTGTTGTAAAGTCCAATTCTGAGGAAAAAGACTTCTTTTTCTCAGAATTGTTTATATCTCTCAATTCTGACTTTATTGTGAGTTGTAAAGTCAGAATTGCAAAATATAAACTCACAATTGCAAGAAAAAAAGTCAGAATTGCAAGATATAAAGTCGCAATTGCGACAAATTTAGAATTGCGAGAAAAAGTCCGAATTTTGAGAAAAAGAATTGTGAGATATAAACTCGCAATTGCGAGAAAAATTCAGAATTGCACGATATAAACTCACAATTGCAAGAAAAAAAGTCAGAATTACGAGGAAAAAAGTCAGAATTGTGAGATATAAACTCACAAAAAACAGAGACTGCATTTTCTCGAAAGATTACATACTGTATGTTTTCTGTATATAAGTACTCATGGTTAATTCATATATACATGATATGTCCAAAATATCATGGCCTATTCAATCATGAGTAGCTCTTATGCACAAACCCAAATAGGAACCAAGCTACAGTGTAAACATGACATGTTGTTTGTTTGTTTGCTGTGGTAGGAACAAGGTGAGACGGCCCTTCATCTGGCCGTGAGACTGGTGGACAGAACCTCCCTTCACATCATAGACTTCCTCACCCAGAACAGGCAAGACCCAGACAGCCGAGCAGAGGCTGGAAAACACCTTTCCCTTTTTTGCTGACCAGTTGCTGACTAATGCTAGCCCACAACTAAATCTGAATCAACGGCTTTTTTGTCATTGATTTGACCAAAGCTGTTTAAAAGTGCTGGTTTTGAAGGTTAAAGAGGCAATTATAGCTCTGCCTGGAACGGAAAATTGAGATTTAATGTTTTCTAAATAGGCAAAATTGTGTGTGTTCTCCCCTCAGTTTAAACTTGGATAAGCAAACGGCTAAAGGAAGTACAGCGCTGCATTACTGCTGCCTGACGGACAACAGCGAGTGTCTCAAACTTCTGCTGAGAGGAAAAGCCTCTATAGACATCGGTATGTCGTCCCTGTTGAAACAGGAAGTTTGGGTGTGACATATTGGCGGGATCCCTTTCATGATGTCTTTAAGGATTCCCAGGCTCCTTGTTTTGTCTGGTGGCACTTTTCAGGGATGTTGTTCTCACACCATGGTCTTATTTTGACTGCTGGGAAAAGTTTTGTAATTCTGTTGTTGCTCTGTTTTTAACAATATGTCCACAAGGAATGGGAAGAAAAGATAACACTGAGCCATATGTGGCCTAGCGGTTCTGCGTGTGTGAATGTATGTGGGTGAGTGAATCTGTGCCAGGGAATCTCCTCTCTCAGATCCCTGCCAGCATCTTTTGTGAGCAAGCTGTCTGGATCGACTTGGCTTTGTCTTGTCTGTAAAGTCAAATTCAGCACAGGAAGCCAAGAGTACAGAATGTGGCGAGACCGTCATTCTTCCAGGATTGGCGACTGTGATACTTTCTCAAATGTATCAAACCAGCATGTCCTCCTCTTGAAATGCATTTCTGTGTATTTTTAGCGAATGAGGCTGGTGAGACCCCACTTGACATCGCCAGGCGACTCAAACACCTGCAGTGTGAGGAACTGGTGAGCTGTCATATTGTACATTCAACGTTCTTGTAGTTTAATAACTGGCCTAGAAGGTAAGAACTGTTGTTTATGGTATGTATGTCTGTCTTTTAGCTGAACCAGGCACTCGCAGGGAAGTTCAATGCTCATGTGCATGTGGAGTACGAGTGGAGACTTCAGCATGAAGACCTGGATGAGAGTGATGAAGATCTGGATGAGAAGGTGAGGGAAAACTCAGAGACCTCAAGGAAAAAGACTTTTACGTTTGATTATGCCTGACTAATACATTTGTGTGTATATGTGTAGATATTTAGTGGTTGCAATTTTATTTTACCATTACTGACAATCCTCATTTTATCTGCGTGAGATTCTCCACCTTTGTTGTTGAGCAACCGAAGCGTGAGCTGTTTAAGCTCCGCCCTCTTCTGGAAAGGGGGCAGGGAGCAGCAGATCATTTGCATTTAAAGGGACACACACAAAACGGCATGTTTTTGCTCACACCCAAATAGGGGCAAATTTGACAAGCTATAATAAATGATCTGTGACGTATTTTGACGTGAAACTTCACAGACACATTATTACAGATTGATATTACATCTTGTAAAAGGGGCATTATATGTCCCCTTTAAATATATATATATATATATATATATATATATATATATATATATATATATATATATGAGAGAGAGAGATATATATATAGATATATATAGATTAGCTTAGACTGTTTGAATTGATTCAGCAGTTCAAAGCGCATATTTTGCTAATGACCAAATATTAAATTGAACAAATAATAAGTGCTTTGTAATCATCTCAATAGTTACAATGTTGGTTAATTTTTATTTCGCCTGCAAAATCTTTGTTGTGATTAAATTTTTTATTTTTTTTGGTATATTCAGTGTTTACACTCAGTGTTTATGCTTTGACCTTTGTGTCTATAGTCCAGTCCTCACCGGCGGGACGAGAGGCCCATCAGCTGCTACACACCGGGCAGTAATTCCCTTCAGCCCAGTCCGGCCAGCCTGGCACGAGACGCACGAGACATGGTCAAAGACAAGCAGCGATTCGTGCCCAACCTGGTCAACAACGAGACCTATGGAACCATTATCAACACCAACTCACCGGTCACCCTGTCCACCTCTGCTCCACCTCTACCACCCCGAAATTTAGGTACTTTACATTTTATTCAGTTAAAAGAAAAAAACATGATTGAGAGAAGAAAAAGACCAGCCTCCTACACTTTATTAGGTACACCTTGCTAATACCTTGCTAGATTGGACCCACTTTTGCCTTCAGAAATGCCTTAATTCTTCATGGCATAGATTTAACAAGGTGCTGAGAACCTTCCTCAGAGATTTTGGTCCATGTTGACATGATAGCATCACACAGTTGCTGCAGATTTGTAGGCTGCACATCCATCTCCCATCCCACCACATCCAAAAGGTGTTGGATTGAGATCTGGTGACTGTGGAGTCAGTTTCAGTATAGTGAACTCATTGTCATGTTCAAGAAACCAGTTTGAGATGATTTGACACAGTGTGTTCCTGCTGGAAGTACCCATCAGAAGATCGCTGTGGTCATAAAGGGATAGATATGGTCAGCAACAATACTCAGGCAGGCTGTGGCATTTGAACGATGCTCAATTGGTACTAAGAGGCAAAGTGTGCCAAGAAAATATCCCCACCACCAACACCAGCATGAACCATTGATACAAGGCAGGATGGATCCATGCTTTCATTTTGTTTATGCCAAATTCTGACCCTACTATCTGAATGTCGCAGCAGAAATCAAAAGTTTTTCCAATCTTCTATTGTCCAATAGCCTCAGTTTCCTGTTCTCAGCTGACAGGAGTGGCACCGGTGTGTCTTCTGGTGCTGTAGCCCATGTGCTTCAAGGTTTAGCATGTTGTGCGTTCAGAGATGCTCTTCTGCAGAACTCAGTTGTAACAAGTGGTTATTTCACTTACTGTTGCCTTTCTATTGGCTTGAACCAGTCTGGCCATTCTTTCACTTTTTATGACCATTCTCTGTAAACCCTAGAGATGGTTGAGCGTGAAAATCCCATTAGATCAGCAGTTTCTGAAATACTCAGACGTTCAAAGTTACTTAAATCGACTTTCTTCCCCATTCTGATGTTCAGTTTGAACTTCAGCAGATCATCTTGACCACGTCTACATGCCTAAATGCATTGAGTTGTAAAATGTAAATGTAAAATGTCCAGCATACATTTGAACTCCAACTACTTTTTTTTTTATTTTTTTTTAATCATTGCAGGATCCACTTTATTAATATTTATAATTGTTAATGAAAAATGTACTAAATATACACAAAAAAAGCAACTGATTCTGCTAGTCACTAATGCTGTTTGATCCATTATGATTAACATTCAGGCCACAACAGGCAGCTGTATTTTTAGCCTCACAAATGGCAGGTCTCAAAATGGCAGAAAGCTCATTTGACCTGTTCTTGAATTCTCACCCTCACCCAGTTACACTGCAGAGCTCCATGGCAACGGCCGTGTGAAGATGCTGACCTATATGTGCGCTCCCAAAGTCTCTGGACAGGGAGCTGTTATGAGCTCAAACGCTGGGCAGCAGCTGCAGTCTTTCAGACGCTTTCAGAAATGTTCATAAGGCCTTACAGGTCTGTTAAGGTGACATAAGCTAGATGCCAGTGAACTCGGATAAAAAAAGACCTGATTTCTGTGTTAAAACAAGATGTTTTTCTCTTGAAGTGAGTGAGACTTTGAAGTGAGTCCCATAGTTCTTTGCACTCAAACGACTGGTACGCACTGCACAATAAGGGTTGCACAGACTAGCCGACATTAAAGGGGTCATAAATTGAGAAATCAACTTTTCCTTGAGCTATGCAGGCTTTGCAAACAGACTTTTACGATATAAACTCAACAGTAATGCAACAGCATGTAAGTAACTGTGTTAATTCTAATGCCTGATCTGATATGTAATGATTCATTTACAGTCAGATGTTCTTTGTCTATGTGTCAGTAAATCAAACCAGTGACTAAACGGTCAACTTCACATTGTTTCTCTTAGTAGGATGAAAATAATCTGTTATTTAAATGGTGATTTAAATTATACACAGAAAGCGATCAAAAACGCTCCCTTTACAATCGCTGGAGCTGTCAATCAAACAGCGCAAGTTTATCAGCGACTGAGCTCTGGACTTGAGCCAAAACTCCAGTTTTATTCAATGAATCTCTTAGTTATATTGCGTTTGCACTGTTAGTTAATTCGTTACTGTGCAGAAATTGAGTTGCGATCATGAGATCACTGCTTTCATGCGCTCAACAACATGTCTGTGATCGGCTACAATGTTCATCACTGCAACCTTTCATGCCACGATCTCAATATAATGCCACAGATTTAAATGTAATGCTATAATCAACACTTTTCTCAAATAGTTAACCTTGAAAGCTGTAATCGTAAAAATATACTAAAAGTTTTCGAGAGAGTTTGAATATATAAATATAAATGTAATCTGTGATACTTTATCTGTATCTGATTTAGAATGAGCAGAAATCTGTGAGAAATATAATGACCCAAAGACAAAAGCATTGATAAAAATAAGCTGTTATGTAGGAGCAATAGCGTTGTGGGATGCCATACTGTAGCTGTGCACAAGGCAACGGCGCTCGAGTCTCGGCTCGAGGTTCATTAATGACGTTCATCAGCGACTAGTTGACGTCGACTCGACTTTAATCACATAATTGTCGACTTAAAAAAAATCTAAAGTCATTTAACCCCTACTTTACAATGAGCTGTATTCTTAAAGACACTAATGAAATTAAATGCATAATGGAGCTCTGCAGGTCTGGAGCAGGTCCAATGTCCAGAGAAAGAGTAAACAAAAGCGCTGTCCTGTAGACCACTCTGAAGTCACTCTCTTTTCATCTCACATTTAATCTTTTTTCTCTTTCTCTTTTCCTTCCCACAGTACAACCGTCTGGTCTTTCTGGAATGGCTCAGGGATCGCCCGGTTGGAAACCTGGCTCCCTAGATCTGACCGGCAGGCAGAGATCTTCCTCTGACCCTCCCAACATGCATCCCCCAGCACCCCCCTTACGGGTCACATCCACTTCCCGTGAGTTGGCTGTACATGAATGAGTGGATGAACTTTTGCTTGAGGCCGAGCGGTTCTGTTTCGCGTGGAGCTTTGTGTTACGCTTTAGATTTGCTTCGGATTGTTCTTTGATTGATCCTGGATCAGCTGGTTTTGATGTCATGACATAGTGGTGTCTAAATGTTTGAATATTAATTAGGATATGCTGTGCTTGAGTTGAGATGTGAGTTTGTCTATTCACATAGCCTAATTTATATTCATGAACCAATACCAGGTATCAGGCTTTAAAAAATTCTGGTCTACAAGTTGATGCTTTCTGATTTCCCAAACAATTTCAGGACGAGCACGCTGTCATTCTCTTTCATTCATTACATGTCTGTTCGGGGATTTAAAGCTCAGTTGATGCTCAGATCCGTCTTTTTGTTCTTTTAATTCAGGGTCAAAAACGTACTTTTAACGGTTTGAAATGGCATGTAATATCAAAAAAAATTGCAAGGCTATTTTTTAAGCCAACAAGTATATTTAATATCAGAATATTTTAAATGTTTTATTGGTAACACTTTACTTATAAGGTTTCATTTGTTAACATTTGTTAATTTATTAACTAACATAAACTAACAACAAAACATTTGTTACAGTATTAATCTTTGCTATTGTTAGTTGATAAAAAATACAGCTGTTCATTGTTTGTTAGTTCACAGTGCATTAACTAATGTTAACAAATATATATATATATATTTATTTATATATTTATATTTATTTGTGTATATATATTTATTTATTTATATTTATATATATATATTGTAACTATGCTCAGCTCTATGATAATAATAAACTATAAATAAACTATATAAAAACTATAGAGCTAACAATTATATTTAATATCAGTATATTACATTTTAGTAACACTTTAGTTTTTGCTTATTCACTTGCATATTACCAGGATATTGGCTGTTTATTAGTACTTATAAAGCACATATTAATGCCTTATTCTGTATAATCATATTCTATCTACATCCCATAAACCTACCCAATACCTAAACTTACCTTACTAACTATTAATGAGCAATAATTAGGAGTTTGTTGAGGCAAAAGTCATAGTTAATAGTGAGAATTGGACCCCAAACTAAAGTGTGACCCATATTTTTTATATAAAAATATACATCTTTATCCAAAAATCAAGGAAAACTGGAAAGTCATGGAAATTCATGTGTGTGGGAACCCTGCTACCAATATTGCCAAACATAAAATATTGAAACGTATGTTTTTTTTTAGTAATTGTGAGCATGTTTAACATCTATTTGATGGTCTTTCTGCAGTTCTTGTACCCAGCAGTGCTCCCCCTCCTGTGGCTAAAACTGCTAGTATAATGGAGGCCAAGAATATACAACCCAAACCCGGACAGGGGCCTCCTGGTCAGAACATCAACCGGGCTACAAGGTCAGAATACTAAATAACCCATGACCACATGCACACACATGTATACAAATGCCCTCTGACAGTCCTGCCCTATAGGACAACAGAGTCAGACTCATTATAGCTGCGGTTAGCTGCTAGTCCTTGAGTAGAACTTTCTCCACAGTGTTTGGTGAGTCTGACTCCTGTAAAAGGTGAGCGTGCCCTTATCTGAATGCAGAGGTGGAAAATGCCTATAGGGAACTGCTGCTTTACCAGGTCATTAATTCCTATTCAAGTCCTCATTCACGCACACAGTGCCAGAGGACGAGACAAGTAGGGCACGCATCTGAGCATGACCTGAGCCTAAATATTGTAACTGTTAGTACTGAATAGGGCTGCACGATTATTCGAAATTAAACCGAACGCGATTTGACAAAGGCTACAATCATTTTCTTTTTTAATGCGCAGCTTGTCAGCGAAGCACGGCTCTGTGATCAGTAGTAAATGCTGTTCCATCTGAAAGCCAGAGGGCGCTCTCGGACAGAAACTCCAAATAGAGTGTTGGAACTATCGGTGCGTTCCAAACGGGATATATCGGCGCTTCGGAGTGAAAACAATCATGGCGGCTATATTGAACGGTCGTTCCAAACTGAAGTGCTCAAAACTAGCCACTTTAAAGGGCCCTTCTGAATTAAGGATTTCGAAGGGTACAACTGATGGACACTTCGGGCCCCCATGATCCTCTTCACAGGGAAGTTGTTTGACATCACAGAATGGGTACAGAAGGCTCGGAGTTCGATTTTACCTAGAATATGTATGTGTAGTATTTTTCTATACTACTGTAATATTTATACGAGTTAGATTTGGTACATTATTATGGTCAAAATGATATTGTACTTCAACAAAAATACTTAACAGCTCCCTTTATCAGTCCATTCAAATGTTTCAAATACACAGACACAATATACATTACATTTAACGTAAATAAATAAATAAACTAACGTTAAACAAAATGCGTGTTTTTTGGGGGTTAACCAGCGTACAAAATGTGCGACAAAGGCGCTTCCTTGATTGTCTTGTTAAGATGATGCAAAAGTGCATTCCAAAAGAAGAGTTTTTTTAACCCTTACACCCTTCATCCCTTCGAAGCTCTCACTATGGAGGGTAAACCCTTTGAAGGGATTAGCCCTTCCGAATGGAACACAGTGTATGAAGCATTTTTGTAGACCAAAACCCGAAAGTGAGTTAGAATTTGAGCACTTCCGGTCAATGGGTTTTTTTTTTTACGGGTTTTTGGTTAAATGGCTGAAATAACGCAGTGGTTTACACAAGCTCAAGATACTTTCACGTTTTATTCTACGACATAAAATACATCAGTATTAACCTACCCGTGATTTTTCTTAAGCTGTTACATGTCTTGAAAATGACGGCTGCTAAAAAGTAGCTAAATCAGACTACAGATGCTGTCGTCATCACGCCGAACAGTTAAGCTCTGCCTGCTTTTACAGCCTTGTTATGCTTAAAACTGCGCTCTTACAAACTATTCTTCCAATTCAAACTTTCATGGAAAATGTCTTTAGATAAAGACTGAAAGAGTTGTCGGAAGCTTAGTGGTGGTGACGTGGAAGTATAAACTATAAATTATAATGCAATGCTAATCGACATAGCCTTCATCGCTGTATAGAATACTATGAAATATGTTGTGTGCCTTATTCTAAGAAGCCACATCATCTCACAGAAGGATGTTATTTCAAACACTCAACTGATGTTATGAAGTGAGTTTGGAGTAAAAACATGTTATTAAATGTCTTTTGTTGGACAAGAGGTTCTTTTAAATGCATGTTATAAGCAACTCAAACTCGCAGTCCTTTCAGATGGAGCAGCATTTACTACTGATCACAGAGCCGTGCTTCACTGACAAGCTGCGCATAAAATACAGTGGCAAGAAAAAGTATGTAAACCACTTGCAGAATCTGTGAAAATGTGAATAATTTTAATAAAATGAGAGATCATACAAAATGCATGTTATTTTTTATTTAGTACTGTCCTGAGTAAGATATTTTACATAAAAGATGTTTACATTTAGTTCACAAGACAAAACAATAGCAGAATTTATTAAAATGGCCCCATTCAAAGGTATGTGAACCATTGATTCTCAAGACTGTGTGTGGTTACCTGATGATCCACGACTGTTTTTTTGTTTTGTGATGGTTGTTCATGAGTCTCTTGTTTGTTCTGAGCAGTTAAACTGAACTCTGTTCTTCAGAAAAATCCTCCATGTCCTGCAGATTCTTCAGTTTTCAAGCATTTTTTGCATATTTGAACCCTTTCCAGCAGTGACTGTATGATTTTGAGATCCGTCTTTTCACACTGAGGACAACTGAGGGACTCAAACACAACTATTAAAAAAGGTTCAAACATTCACTGATGCTCCAGAAGAAAACACGATGCATTAAGAGTCAGGGGGTGAAAACTTTTGAATTCAAATATCAAGTTAAATTGTGCTTAATTTGACTTCCGGGAAACATGCAAGTATCTTCTGTTGCTTCCGAAGGGCAGTACTAAATTAAAAACAATGATATTTAAACAAAATAAGAAAAATTGTGACATCTTCATCCTGTTCAAAAGTTTTCACCCCCCGACTCTTAATGCATCATGTTTCCTTCTGGAGCATCAGTGAATGTTTGAACCTTTTGTAATAGTTGTGCTTGAGTCCCTCAGTTGTCCTCAGTGTGAAAAGACGGATCTTAAAATCATACAGTCACTGCTGGAAAGGGTTCAAATATGCAAAAAATGCTTGAAAACTGAAGAATCTGCAGGACCTGGAGGATTTTTCTGAAGAACAGAGTTCAGTTTAACTGCTCAGGACAAACAAGAGACTCATGAACAAGCATCACAGAACAAAAAAACAGTCGTGGATCATCAGGTAACCACACACAGTATTGAGAATCAAGGGTTCACAAACTTATGAATGGGGTTATTTTAATAAATTCAGCTATTGTTTTGTCTTGTGAACTAAATGTAAACACATTTTATGTAAAATATCTTACTCAGGACAGTACTAAATAAAAAATAACATGCATTTTGTATGATCTCTCTTATTTTATTAAAATTATTCACATTTTCACAGATTCTGCAAGTGGTTCACATACTTTTTCTTGCCACTGTAAGTCACAGCCTTTGCAACTTCTTCATAATCGCACTATGCCAAATAGTTCGGGACCGATTCTATTTGAATTCTCACCCCACCCAGGGCTTGCTTAGGCATCAGCCATTGAGCCACTGGAGCTCAGAGATCCAGAGAGCTGAAAATCTCTAAGTCCAGACTTCCAGTGATCCATCGCGGTCAAATTTGATTTCTCTGACCGACCAGAGTGAGCCCTGGTCGGCTTAGGCATCAGCAGTTGAGCTCAGAGATCCAGAGAGAATTCAAAATTGAATTCTGTGCCCACCCAGAGTGACTCTGAGTGGGCCTCATGACGGGGATGTGGCCATGGAGCTTTTCTGCTGTTCGTCAGATATGTGGTCACCCTTGCCCAACACTCTGATGGTGGGTTTTCAGAGACCCTAGGCTCTGGCGTTACCTCCAGGGTCGCGGGCGAATCTGAATTACACCAGGAAGGGTGTATCCTCCCCGGATCAGCCGAGGGAACTTTACTGGGCCGTAACTCCAGAACTCCTCCATGGATTCCCTTGAAATTTGAACCCTCTATAGCTCTTGGGGAGCCCTGAAAGTGGGGTGGGCCAAGATACGAATTTTCAAAGTCGGAGAGGAAAAAAATTCCATAACTCCCGAAACTGATTTCGGGTTAATTTTGATTAATCGTGCAGCCCTAGTACTAAATATTATAAGAACTGTACACACAATATTCACATCTCTTTTTCTTTTTCTTTTTTGCTTGCAGTGCGGACAAAAACTTCAGTAAAAGCACACTGATGCGCTCCGGATCCATCGAGAGACCAGGTAGATGTCAGAGAAACCATGTTAACTGTAAGTTGATTGTTTTAGTAAAAGGCTTGCGGCCATTATTGTATTGAAAAGGCAATGCTAATAGTGATATAATTTCCTGTTTTTTATTAAACAGCTAAAGAAGTTCCTGGAGGCCCCCAAAACACCACTGGTCAAACTCTGCCCGCTACCCACATGCCCAGGAAAACGTACCTGGTATGTTTAACCACAAGAGGAAATTCCAGACATGTGATTCAAGTGAATTCATGATGGATACCGCCTAATATGCCATATTTACTGTTATGAGATAATCATCGACATGTTCTTGTGTTTCCAAACCTGATCCGTGTGTGGTAAGCAGAAGCCGAAGCGTGTGAAGGCCATGTATAACTGTGTGGCTGATAATCCAGATGAGCTGACGTTCTCTGAAGGAGAGGTCATCGTGGTGGACGGTGAGGAGGACCAGGAGTGGTGGGTGAGTATCCTGACTGCTACACACTAGACTTCAACTCTGTAGATGACACACTTTATATAGTAACAGTGGTATGAGAGAGAGAACCAGAGAGAAAAAGTGAGTTTACCATATTTCCCTTCCTATTACTGGCTGGTTGTTAATAAGTAAACTTCACTGAGGGCCGCGGTCTGGTTCAGTGTCTCTTGCTGGAAAACAAGCAGCTGGTCTATATTCAGTCAGTCGCCTTCGTTCCCACTGGCTGTGTTTAGTCAATCATTCTCCATGGAGGCTCATCAATGGTAAGGCTAAATCCCCAAATCTGTGTGTTCCTGTGTGGCTTCAGGGGTATTTACATAAGAATGTGCTTCAGTGGGTTCCACCTCACTTTTTGTTGTTGTTTTATTCCTTAATTGACCGTATTACACATAACATTGCACATTTGTATTACTCAGATTAACACTTATGTAATTTGTACAGAAAACTCTGTATAGGCCATTTTTTTTCGTTGTTGTTCCGTTTGTTCTATGAAAAAGTGAAATCTAAAATAAATGTGTAAAAAAAAAAAAAAAGATTTTTAATATAATAGATCCAGCATTATTTTAGTATTAATTATATACTATTATGGTATTTATTAAAAATTTGAATTTTATTTTTACATTTTATTTTTATTTTTTTTTGTTTAGTTTGTTTCAGTAATTTCATGTGCTTTTGACATTTTTATTAGTTTTTGTTTTTTAGCTTTTAATTTTAAGTATTTCTATTTTAGTTTTAATTTTAACTTATTTCAGTTGTCATTTAAGTTTGAAGTTGTCGGTGCCGATAGCCTCGTGGTCAGCATGCCGACATATGGCGTGGTTGTCCCGGCTCACGGACCTTTCCCGTTCCCGTCCCCCTCTCTCTCCCACTCGTTTCCTGTCAAAAATCTTCACTGTCCTATCAAATAAAAGGCAAAAATGCCCCCCCAAAAAAAGTATTTTAGGTTTACATATTTCATCTAATATTGATATTTTATTTCAGCCATATTTCCATTAACAAAAATTATTTTAAATAGTTTCCGTTAACAACACTAGTTAAATCTCCTTTTATCTGTTGTATTTATATAATGACAAAAAATATATATTAATAAATAACCTATCTAATCTGAAATAACCTATTTTAGGAACATTTCTAACATATTTTGACTTGATTTTTTTGTAGCTGGGCCACATTGAGGGAGAGCCAATGAGAAGAGGGGCGTTTCCTGTCACATTTGTGCAATTCATTATGGACTGAAGGGCCGGAGATCACGGACACTGAGTTGGACTGATGACGGCACTTCTCTGCCTCTGTGTGGCCTCACTAACCATCATCATCATCATCATCATCGCTGTTTCCTTTGTCATCAAGCTTGTGTCTTCACTGAGCTTCCACTAATCCCTGCTCTCACCTGCCCTGAGCAGAGTCACTGGAATATAAAAGCTTCCTGGGCTTTGGATTTTTCTTTTGTTATTAAGTTTGTGGCCTAGATATGTTGCAGAACAAAGGTTTGTTGCAATAAATGCACTTTTGACTTAATTTATCATGNACTGAGTTGGACTGATGACGGCACTTCTCTGCCTCTGTGTGGCCTCACTAACCATCATCATCATCATCATCATCGCTGTTTCCTTTGTCATCAAGCTTGTGTCTTCACTGAGCTTCCACTAATCCCTGCTCTCACCTGGCCTGAGCAGAGTCACTGGAATATAAAAGCTTCCTGGGCTTTGGATTTTTCTTTTGTTATTAAGTTTGTGGCCTAGATATGTTGCAGAACAAGGTTTGTTGCAATAAATGCACTTTTGACTTAATTTATCATGACCACATTGCTAATGAGATGAATGTCATCAAGATGAAGGTTTTAGTCCGAGATCATTCACATCCTTATTCCTTTTAGACACAATAGATAGCGTAAGGTTGATTTTGAAGTACAGTACCCATTATCTGTGAATACAGTCTTATTTGCCCACATTCCATGTCTGGCAAGGAAAGGCAGAAGGATAATCTGAGAATCACTGACTTTCGAGGACCTGGTTGGAAAAGACAGCTTTGTCAATGGTGCTAAGCCAGGAATATGCTACGAGAACTGTCTGCCTTTGGAGGGGGAGCTCCGATGTTCCCATTTTCACACTACCTGCCCCAGTGCTGAGTGTATAAAAAGGCGTTTCACCACTCACATCTGGGAAATATCTGAAGTGCACTGTGGATGAGAGAGATGGAGAAACAGACAGACATAAGAGCACTTTTGTGCTGGCTAAGGGAGAGGGAACATGGAGACTGAATGAAAGTAATCTTGACCCTGTACCTGCTGGGAGTTTCGAGCACCGTGACAGTCTTCGTGAACATTCAGTTGCATCCAGGGAGAGGAAAGGAGCCAGTGAAGAGCATCAAGGAGGTTTATTTCTGTATAGATATTTATAATTCTGAGCTGTCCTTCTGTGTTCTTGATTTAGATGCTCTTATTGATTTTAATGATCTTCCTTCAGTGTGTAGGCAGTTTGCCTTGAGAGGCCTGTGCAACGGTGTCATTTCTCAACTGCCTCATTTTTTTCTTAAAGCAATAGACCAAAAATGAAAATTTGGTCATTTACTACCTTCATGTTCTTTCAAATTGTGCAAAAGAGCATGTACTGCAGAATGTCCAGATTGCTTTTTCATAATGGGGACTGTTAATGTTAGGCACTATAAAAGTGGCCCATAAGATTAATTTGCTATATTCCAAGTCTTCTGAAGTCCTATTGTAACTTTGTGTGAGGAACAGACCAATATTTAAAGGGAAATTATTTACTCATCCTTATGTCATTCCAAACCTGTGTAACTTACTTCTGTGGAACTCAAAAGAAGATATTTTGAAGAAAACGGGAACCAAACATTGGAGCACATTGACTTCCTTTATATGGACAAAAACAACATTTCTCAGAATATCTCCTTTTTTGTTTCGCAGAAGAAAGTCATACAGGTTTGGAAAAACATGAGGGTGAATAAAAAATGACATTTTCATTTTTGGGTGAACTACCCCTTTAAGTTGTTATTTGCTAAAAATTAAACCTGGCTTGACATGAAAAACCAGTGACATCCAACTTGGCACGTGTCATATTTGAAACAAGTTTGAATGATATTTGAGAAATGTGGTCAAAGGGGAAGATACTGAGTGAGTAACTTTAATTTGTCTGTTTCGGTCAACATATGGGTTCAGCGTACTTGGAATGCAGTGCGTGTGTCATATGGACCACATTTACAATTTATCTTGTAGTTTTTTGGAGCTTGACACGTTCGTCTCCATTATGAAAAAAGCACTCTTGACATTCTTCATAATTCGTTCTGGCTGGTTCTGCGGAAGACAGAAAGTCACACTGGTTTAAAATGGCATGAAGGTGGGCAAATGATGACAGTATTTTCATTTTTGGGTGAACTAACTCTTTAAGATGCTCAGTGTGTAGAACATGAACATGCTGAATAGTGTTTTTAGCTTGAGAGCACTAAAACCTAGTCTTTTTAACAGATTCCAAGGTGTCAGTTTGAGATATGAATTATACACTGGTCAGCTAAAAAAAAAGTAGCTGTTTGGATTTAAATTGGCAAATACTTAAAGGCACAATATGTAAGATTTTTGGATTAAAATATCCAAAAACCACTAGAACAGTATTAAATATTTTGTTGACTTGTGTACTTGCATTATCCCAGATGTTTCCAAGAATGTTTAAATCCAGAGAAATAAGCAATTTTAACCAGGACACGGACCGTGTCCATGCGTCGCCTATCAATGAGATCATACCTGCGTTACCCTTGAGTAGAAATCAAGGAAACACCTAAGATGCATTAATATATTGTGTTTTATTAGACAAGGGAACAACTGTTTGGATACATTTATAGACAGAAAACTAATTATTGTTATTTAGCTCAACACGTTTAGTCTTATTGTTTGAATCTCGTTTTGCGCACAGTAACACTATAACATAATTTTCAACACACTCAAAT
The DNA here is from genome assembly GCA_003731715.1 of Anabarilius grahami. Classification (NCBI taxonomy): domain Eukaryota; kingdom Metazoa; phylum Chordata; class Actinopteri; order Cypriniformes; family Xenocyprididae; genus Anabarilius; species Anabarilius grahami. The sequence continues at coordinate 8,461,710 of RJVU01018281.1, read as the reverse complement.
GTATCTAATATGATGAACAGCACTGCGTTACCCCACATATGCTTGACCAGAAGATGATAAAGATGACATCTCCCATGATTCCGCGCTCAATCTTGGCATCATCAAGCTACGCCTTTGTTTTAAATAGGTGACCTCTAGCGGTGAAAAATTACATATTGTGCCTTTAAGAGTCTATGATGATAGACCATGTAGGAAGACACATCGTAGCACCTGGAGTCCAGACCTTAAATGCATTGAAAGTCTTTGGGATGTGCTGGAGGAGTGCTCACCTCTTGCATTGTCAATACAAGATCTTGATACAAGACCAAAAATTGATGTACCACTTATTTTCAATGAATTTAAGGTCTGGACTCCAGGTGCCATGATGTGTCTTCCTACATAGTTGTTTAAGAAATGAAAAGCTACACACGCCATCAAAGAACTGCTACCAAACGTATAACATGCTAGAAACAAAATCACTGCAATAATGATCCAATCATAAACTCTTAAGTATTTGCCTATTTAAATGTATTTAAATTTTTTTGGCCGGGCAGTGTATGTATTTACACCGACCAAGATGTGCCCTAAATCTCCCAGCTTTGGTTGGTTGGTTGGGTGTTCCCTGTACCAATAATATCTCTGCATCTCTTAATTTTTCTAGCGCTCTAATTGTATTCCAGAGGAAATTAAAATCCCTCATGTCATGTTCCCCTCACAACACTTCTCTTAATCCTTTCTAAAGCTTTGAAATGCTCATCCATCAGTAACTGTGCAGGAGCATTTTTAATGTCATGAGTGTTTGATGTGGTTGCAGAGCAACTTAATAGAGTCTGTTATGTAACTTTTAATTACAGTCATGTTAGTCTTGATTGAGCTCGGACCAGAGTGATCCGTAACTCGGTCAGTGACAGGATGTAATTATCCTGTGTTCAGTTCACTGTATTACGGACGGCACCTGGCCGGGTGTGATTGTAAATAAATGTAGACTTTGCTTTGTGCATATTTAATTGTAAACAGAGAGCTAAACTGACAATGACTGATGTTTTGTTAGATAAGACTGTTACAGTACACTTAACTAAGATGAAAACAACCTCTATTCACCCGTTGACCATAAACGTCATTGATGCTAATATATAAATATATGTACAAATAAGTGGGAAAACTGGAATTAAAAAAAAAACATGCAAATAAATTTCTTGTTCATGTTGCATTATTCAGATATGTTTTTGTTATTAAAGATTAATCATTTGAAAACAGAGGGCTCAATAGGTTAAAGTGCACTGCCATCTAGTGGGGATGAGGGGAAAAAAAAACATGAGAAGAAACTTCACATTACATTCGCATTGATTTATTGTACCGTTGTTAACTGATCCGATCCCACTAGGACCAGGACTCTGGAGGATGACAGAAGAGGGGCACGTACATATAGAGGGCACATGGGGTTTGGGTTTTACAGCATCTTTGTGTTCCACTGACATTAATGTACCACGCTTTACACAAATCCCACTAAAGCCCAAGAAATCACAGATTCACTGGCCCATAGGGGGAAATGTGCTCTGAGGTTGTTGTATATATACATTAAATAAGATTAAATTAGATTACAAAAATAGATGCAGCTCGAACTTGGACTTTGGGGTTGTGGTGGGACTGTTCGGAGAAGGGGACGCCGGGATTAGACTAATGAATATGATGTAAACGTGGTTGAGATGGCTGCCCTTTTTAATGCTGAACAAAGTCCGAACAGTTGTACTAACATTTAAAATGAGACATATTCCAGCATTTCTGTCAGATCTGTTTAAAAAGGGCACCTTCCACAAACAGACTACTTCCTCCTCCTGCTGAAGGAACAAGTGAGGGTGGAAGAACCGGAGCGTTCCCAGGCCTCCTCAGGACTTCTCTGAGGCCAGAGCGCAGTCGAAGGAGGTGGACAGAACTTTACAGACGGCTTGGGCTTGTTCCTGCCGAGCACAAATGATGTGTTAAAACTACAGAATGCAACAGCTTATCAAAGCCAGCAGAGTTTTCATTGTACACAACCATTCAAAAGTTTGGGGTCAGTAAGGATTTTTAATTAATACTTATATTCAGCAAGGATGCATCAAATTGATCAAAAGTTACAAAAGATTTCTATTTCAAATAAATGTTGTTCTTTTGAACTTTCTATTCATCAAAGAACCCTGAAAAAAAAGTGTCAAAAATATTAAAGCCCGTGTGAACCAGAAGTTGGACTTTGGTTAGTAAATGGTGTCAATTCTGCGTGGTGGAGGGTGGGTGGCATTCATAACTGCGGATTCATGCTATGTTTTTATTAGGGTAGCTTGCAATTTCTAGCCTCTCCGAAATTGCCTACCCTAGCTTTAAGCAGCATAACTGTTGTCAAAATTGATAAGAAATGTTTCTTGAGCAGCAAATCAGCCCATTAGAATGACTTCTGAAGGATCATGTGACTCTAAAGACTGAAGTAATGATGCAGAAAATTCAGCTTTGCATCACAGGAATAAATTTTACATAAAGTAGCTTTTTGTTCTAAATGATAGTTCCTTCAATTTAAAATAAAATTACATTTTCAAGCCATTTCAGAGCAAATACATAAATAATGAAATAGTAAATATTTCTGCTACATTATCCAGATCTAGCCCTAATTCATACTTTATATGCTCTTAGAAACACTTGCTGTATTCAGGTCTTACCGCACTGCTGCACTGATACACCCAGATGCTGCATTCATGCTGCTTGGCATCAGTGGTCTTCAGTGCGAGCAGGTTCTTTCCAGCACCCAGACCATCATCATAGCAAAGCATACGTACAATCAGGTAGAGCGGGTGACGGTGAAGCACATCCTGAGAAAAGAGAGGATCAATAGCAAATCAGATACTGAGTGGAAACCCAGCCATGCCATTATACTGAAATCCTGTATTTCATAGTGTAATTAGATGTTCAGTCACACAAAAGAGCCAAATCTCTCATATTAACAGTAAACAATGACATTGAGTCAACTCACACACTGGTCTAATGAGGCCACTTTAACTCCATACTTGGACACTCCCAGAATCATTTCCTCATCTCCAGGCACAAATGGCAGTTTTCCATCTTGCTTTAAAGTGAATACACGAGATCAGGTTTTTAAACAGCTTCAGACTCATTGTTTGATATTATGATAAATGATAACGGTTAGGGATGTAACGGTACATGTATTCGTCCCGGTACGGACATCACGGTTTGGTGCATACAGTCAGACGATGAATACAGTCAGTCACAGGCGATCCACACTCCGATCCAGAAGGGGGCGTGCGCGGTAATGCAACGCTGTTTGCTAACCGCCACAACAGGAAAAAGAGCAAAAGAAGAAGAGACGATCTATGCACCAAGCGTGATTTTTTTTTTTTTTTTTTTTCCCAAACCAGTTCAGCTGAAATCCTGCCCTGCAACCAATTTCATTGGCTGAGGCTGCAATGACGGGTAGGTTGAGGGATCAGTGTTTGGTGTAGGCAATCATTACTGTGAAATCTGGCATTGTGCCAATTTGTGTCCTGGAAATGGAAAACTTCAGGTGCCGCTTCACTCGCTGTCTCCTCTTTTTCCTCCTCCTCACTCATCTTTCCGTGATTTCTTGAAACTTAATATTGAACTTTGTGCATCCGCCAGGGGGACATATAAATGTACCGAACTTATATCGAACCGTGACCCCAAAACCGGGGTACGTACCAAACCGTGTATGTGTACCGCTACACCCCTAATAACAATAGATATTAAACAGTGATGCTTTGTTCTTCTCCTCTAGGGCAGGAGAAATAAGCTAAAGTAATTCTCTTTTATATTACAGCATCAACTGAAAATCTTTTGGCTTCTCCAAAAGTGAAGTGGTCACATGACAAAAGAGCAGTTGGCTAGATTAAAGGTGCAGTAAAGCGATTTTCTGAGCGCCACATCACACTTGTAGCCAATCAGCGGTAGGGGGGCGTGTCCACTCATGATGAGGGAGGAGAGCGAGTGAGCAAGAGGGAGATCTGAAGGAAGACTGTAGAAAGAGAGACGGCTGAGAGACATTACAAAAGAGAAAAGCTCAGAGGAATATCACTGGAAAAACGAGGGTTATGATCAGGCAAGAGCTTTAGGACCAGCGTTAATATTAGAAAAGCTTTCTAGCGCTGGAGAGACCTGAGCAGGAAGGCCTAAAAACAGATGCAGAGGTTGTGTTGTTTCAGCTCCATATGCGATTAACATTGGTTTTGCTGTTTCACAGAACCAAGATATGCTGTTGCTGTAATGTTAGCTATAGTAACAGGACAAATTTGAGCGTCATTGTTTGTCTGGAGCTGGTGTGCTGCTGGCGACTAACAACAAACTCTTGCTTGTATATACTCTTGTGCACTGTTCGTTCATTTTTTGTTGTTCCTTGTTGTTCTTTTATCATCTTCACTTTATTTTTCGTGAAGCATGATTTTGCTTTGATTCAGCCATGATAAAGAGACCTCCACACTTGCATTGCATGTTCGTGCATTTTGGGGGCGGAGCCATGAAGGGAGAGGGTGTATTTGTTTGGGTTGATTTACAATTTCAACAGTGTTTCTCAGAAATCGCTAACTGCACCTTTAAGGGGGTAACATCTTCCCCTTTTGTAGATCCTTACCTGAGCTGCATCGATGAAGTTGATCAGGTCTAGAGGCTCCTGGAGGGTTTTGCTCATCTCAAACTGCATCTTCTCGATGGCTCCCACATACTTGACTCTGAACTCAGCACACGTATCAGACACAGCGTTACCTGAAGGTTCAACAAGGTCAGGAACTCTCACAGAATCAAAAATATACATGCATGAGTTTCTACAGGTTTGAGAACTAACCTGAGCTCTTGGTCGAGTCTGTATCAAGACTGGCGACTGTGCTTGACCTAGACAGGCCTCCCAAACTGGAATCTACTGACTGGATAAAGGGAAATTAGAGTTAATCATTACCTTTGTGGAATAAAAAACTCAGCAGACAGAATCAGCTGAATGCCAGTTCACTCTTTAACAAATTAGTGGGTCCCAACTCACAGTAGTACAGTATGTCAAAAGTGCACAGATTGCATACTGTACTTTTTACTAAGGATCCATGCATGCCTTTTGAGCTAATACTGGCCAAGACCCCTTTCACTTCACTCTCTGGTATCAAGGCAATTTCATTAGTACTGGCATACTGGCTCAATTCATACTTAAAAAGTTTGTCAGTGTGCAAATGGAGATTCTTAAATGAATAAGAGTAAAAATATGTAGTTTATGACGTGTGTACTTGATTACTTCTGATAAACTGACCTTGCTTTTAGTGCTGATCTCACTGCTCTGGGAGCTGCTGCTGCTGTGGCGCTTCTTGACCTTTCGAAACATCCTTCACCATGACGCCAGTGCTGCAGTTCTCCAGCTTACCAGCAGGTCGCGGCTGAGTCTGAGGAGATTTATCAGCTTTAGCGCCATTTAAAGGTACACTATGCATCCTTTTTTTTTAAATTAACAAAATTTAAATAATGAGTCAATACATTAATCCTTTTTCCAAAACGTAGTTTTGTCTTGCACTGACTTTGATGTGTATATGTCTAACCCCTCCAGTTTTGCTCGCACCGCTCAGAGCGGGATTCGAACCGGGTTTCTGGCATGGGAGGTGAGCACACTAACAAGGACGCTAAAAACCGCAGCCTCTAGTGGACCTCGAGGCCAGGGGAGTGAGGTTTACTAGCACAGCTCGTACTGGCTGGCCTCCATTACACTCGCCCCCCAAAACCTCACTCCCATCTGGGTCACGGCACCAATGTATCCCCTTCGGTTGTACCTGACTGCTCAGTGTGGGATTCGAATCGGGGTTTCGGGCATGGGAGGTGGGCACACTAACAAGGACGCTAAAAACCGCAGCCTCTAGTGCACCTCAAGGCCAGGGGAGTGAGGTTTACTAGCACAGCTCGTACTGGCTGGCATCCATTACACTCACCCCCCAAAACCTCACTCCCATCTGGGTCACGGCACCAATGTAACCCCTCTGGTTCTACCCATACTGCTCAGAGCGGGATTCAAAACCAGGTTTCTGCCATGGGAGGTGGGGACACTAACAAGGACGCTAAAGACCACTGCCTCTAGCATGACTCTTGAGGCCAGCGAAGTGACGTTTACTAGCGCAGCTCTTACTAGTTGGCCTCCATTACATTCCCCCCAAAACCTCACTCCTGTCTGGGTCACAGCACCAATGTAACCCCTCCGGTTATACTCATACCGCCTAGAGCGGGATTTGAACCGGGGTTTCTGGCATGGGAGGCGGGCACACTAACAAGGACGCTCGTACCACTCGGGGTGTGTTTCCCAAAAGCATCGCTAGCCAACTAACATCGCAAGTTCCGTCGTTATTAACATAGTTAAACTTTTTTTAGTTTCCTGAAACCATACATCAAACGAACATTCGCAAACTGCATCGCAAACTTGTGTGTTTGGAACAACAGCTCTCGAGCTGTGGTTAGAAGCGTAGTTTCTTGTTTTTAGGACATGTGGACTTAAAAAAATATTTATTTTGAGCAAAATAAGCAAGCTGATATTAAGTACAATGTGTATCTTTTATTTTGAATATATACAAATGTCATTTACATATTTTAGTTTGTCAATAGATTTTAAGCAATGTTTTTGAAGAGTGCGCATGTGTGTACCTGCTCTGGTACGTAAGAACGAGCCTGTGATTGAATCTGAAAATAAAGCAAAATAATTGAGAAAATGAGAATTAGTCCTCAGATGTCACGTCTGTAATTTATAGCAGAAAATCTAGCATTTGTTCGATCTCAAACAGATTCATTTAAAGAAGTTATTACTCCACCACCTGCGTGACATCATTCAGCAACGTGGCTGAACGACAGGTTGGCGACAATACGGTTATACTCGTACCGTTCAGAGCAGGATTCGAACCGGGGTTTCTGGCATGGGAGGGCACACTCACAAGGACGCTAAAAATCGCAGCCTCTAGTGCGCCTCTTGAGGCCAGGGGAGTGAGGTTAACTAGCACAGCTCATACTGGCTGGCCTCCATCACATATTTGTTTTTTAGTTACATAATATACCTTTAAATTAATCAAAATCACACCCATAGTTGTTTCCTGTAAAGCTGGTACTAATATTTAAAGAATTTATAACCAATAGTGTACAAATGACTCTAATAACACTGAAGACAAAGTGCAATAATGTAGCCAATAAAATATTTAGAGACCAGAACTAGAATTAAATATAGAAATAAAGATAAACTACAAAAAATGTTAATGACTTTTCAAACCTTGAAATATATATATATATATATATATATATATACACACTACCGTTCAAAAGTTTGGGGTCAGTAAGATTTTTTTAATGTTTTAAAAGAAGTATCTTCTGCTCACCAAGCCTGCATTTATTTGATTAAAAATACAAACAAAAACAGTGATATTGTGAAATATTATTCCAATTTAAAACAGCTGTTTTCTGTCAATATACGGTAAAGTGTAATTTATTCCTGTGATCAAAGCTGAATTTTCAGCATCATTACTCCAGTCTTCAGTGTCACATGATCCTTCAGAAATCAATCTAATATGATGATTTGATGCTCAAGAAACATTCATTATTATTATCAATGTTGAAAACAGTTGTACACATTTTTTTCAAAATTCTTCGATGAATAGAAAGTTCAAAAGAACAGCATTTATTTGAAATAGAATATTTTCTAACATTATAATTGTCTTTACTGTAACTTTTGATCAGTTTAACTCTAAAAGTATTGATTAATTTTATTTCTATCCCCAAAAATAAAAATAAAATTCTTACTGACCCCAAACTTTTGAACGGTAGTGTTTAATGTTACAAAAGATTTAGATTTCAGA
>RJVU01018281.1:8426629-8453429 GCA_003731715.1 Anabarilius grahami | reverse complement strand
ATTATTTGGTACTAGTACAAGACTGAGAAACTGTAAAATCTATCTAAACAAAAATACAAACAAATTAATTTATAATGATATAATTGCCTTATTCATATATAGTAGTCAACATTTGAAGTGGATCAAAAAAGTTAATCAAAGTTGTCTTAAGAACTAGAAGGAGAAGANNNGAAGGAGAAGGATGTTTTAGGACAACTCTGATGAAAGGTTTTGATCCACTTCAAATGTTGACTACTGTGTGTATATATATATATATATATATGTAAACTAAATTCAGGAATATTCACTGGTGAAACCGACCATTTATGACCTTTAGCTTTGGATTTTTAGCATGTTATTTAGCTTTAAATATATATTTATTGTTGTAAATCTATGAACTAAATTTGACACCAATATCTATATTTTTACATAGCATTTTCATGTAATAAAAATTTAGATATAGGAAAAAAAAATTGGGCTAAAATGTCTAATATTGTTAAATTATAACATGATACTTTAATTATTCAATTATACATTAGAGTGTTGGTAAGTGTGATTCATTTCTATTAACCAGTTCAAACTTTCCATTTCAATTAATCGATTTATGCCTTGATATTTATTCACACTCAACACTTCGACTTCTAACCAAAAAAAACTATGGTAAATTAAGTGCTATCTCAGCGTAGTAAACAATGTTCCTTACCCAATATTTCAGCTCAGATGCATGAATTACGCTACAGATAAACACTGCCTTCATAATTGTTTAAGAAACAGCATTGACATGTTCTCGGGGTTCAAGGCACTCCACGAGCCCACGCCCCTATAAAACAATGGTGCCAAACTTTGGGTAACTTTCTAGGAATCTACAGAGGTGCGCTCAGCTCGCGCACTGTGCTAGTAGGCACGAGCTCACTGCACGAGCACATTGTTAATGAAAACCCCGCGGAAAGTAAAGGAAACCCGTTGCTAGGATAAACATTCAGCAGCACCACACGTCTAACTTGACTAATGCAAACGCAAAGGGATGTTATTTGGTCGTTTATTGGCATCTCTATCAAGAAATATGGAGAATATGAACTTGTAAACAAGCACACTGGGCATACCTCTATTTTGAGCTCACTATGTAGCAGTGTTGAGCTGTAATAATTATTAATATGGTTCATCAAAGCGGCGGTCGGCAGCTCTCTCTCTCTCTCTCTCTCTCTCTCTGCTTTGCCGAGACTTGCGTTGACACTTCACTTCCTGTACGGCTCCACCCTGCACTTCTTAAAGGGGACGCACGCTTATAGGTGGCTAAATTTGCAATGGAATATCAGCTTACTACTACTTACTAAATACAGCAGTGCACATACTAATATTTTAAATAGTAAGTGGCTATTTAAAAGAATTAAAGGGTTAGTTCACCCAAAAATGAAAATAATGTAATTTATTACTCACCCTCATGCCGTTCCACACCCGTAAGACCTTCAATCATCTTCGGAACACAAACTAAGATATTTTTGTTGAAATCCAATGGCTCCGTGAGGCCTGCATAGGGAGCAATGACATTTCAAGATCCATAAAAGTACTAAAAACATATTTAAAACAGTTCATGTGAGTACAGTGGTTCAATATTAAAGGTGCCCTAGATTCAAAAATTGAATTTACCTCGGCATAGTTGAATAACAAGAGTTCAGTACATGGAAATGACATACAGTGAGTCTCAAACTCCATTGTTTCCTCCTTCTTATATAAATCTCATTTGTTTAAAAGACCTCCGAAGAACAGGCGAATCTCAACATAACACCGACTGTTACGTAACAGTCAGGGTGTACGCCCCAAATATTTGCATATGCCAGCCCATGTTCCCAACATTATGAAAGGCATTAGACAAGGGCAGAACGTCTGGATCTGTACACAGCCGAATCATCAGACTAGGTAAGCAAGCAAGAACAATAGCAAAAAATGGCAGATGGAGCAATAATAACTGACATGATCCATGATAACATGATATTTTTACTGATATTTGTAAATTGTCTTTCTAAATGTTTCGTTAGCATGTTGCTAATGTACTGTTAAATGTGGTTAAAGTTACCATCGTTTCTTACTGTATTCACGGAGACAAGAGCCGTCGCTAATTTCATTTTTAAACACTTGCAGTCTGTATAATTCATAAACACAACTTCATTCTTTATAAATCTCTCCAACAGCGTAGCATTAGCCGTTAGCCACGGAGCATAGCCTCAAACTCATTCAGAATCAATGTAAACATCAAAATAAACACTGTACTTACGCGATTAGACATGCTGCATGATGCACACTTTGTAAAGATCCATTTTGAGGGTTATATTAGCTGTTTGAACTTTTTTTATGTTGTTTAAGCCAAGCGCGAGCTCCGTGGGCATGGAGCACGAGATTTAAAGGGCCACACACCCTGAATCGGCTCATTTCTAATTATGCCCCAAAATAGGCAGTTAAAAAAATGAATTTAAAAAAATCTATGCGGTATTTTGAGCTGAAACTTCACAGACACATTCAGGGGACACCTTAGACTTATATTACATCTTTTAAAAAATTTAAATTTAAAAACACCTTTAATATTATAAAGCGACGAGAATATTTTTGGTGCGCCAAAAAAACAAAATAACGACTTATAAAGTGATGGCCGATTTCAAAACACTGCTTTAGGAAGCATCGGAGTGTTATGAATCAGCTTATTGAATCGCGTGTCAAACTGCTGAAATCACGTGACTTTGGCGCTCCGAACAGCTGATTCGACACGCTGATTCATAACGCTCCGAAGCTTCATGAAGCTTGAAATCGGCCATCACTATATAAGTCGTTATTTAGTTTTTTTGGCATACCAAAAATATTCTCGTCGCTTTATAATATTAATATTGAACCACTGAACTCACATGAACCGATTTAAATATGTTTTTAGTACATTAATAGATCTTGAGAGAGAAAATGTCATTGCTGGCTATGGAGGCCTCACTGAGCCATCGGATTTCAACTAAAATATCTTAATTTGAGTTCCGAAGATTAATGAAGGTCTTACGGTTGTGGAACGGCATGAGGGTGAGTAATAAATGACAGAATTTTCATTTTTGGGTGAACTAACCCTTTAAGAATGGACAGAACATCAGCTTACTATAAGCTGCATTCATTCATTCATTCATTCAATCGTAAGAGGCTATGTTTAGAATGGACGGAATAACACCTTAGTAATTGTAAGCCGTATACAGTCTATTTAGCATATTTATTTACTTATCAAACAGTTAGTGAAGGCAGGAAAGCAGTCACGCGCTTGTTCAGTGAACGAGAAATGATTCAGTATGTGGAAGTGAATGATTCAAAGATTCGAACTCCGAATCATTTACGAACGAACCACCACCACGGCTTTGCTGCTTCCTCGCAGACTTGAGGTGTGAATTTAAAAGTCGTTAGTTGTTGCTGTTACTATGTCGACACTGAAGAGAGTTGTATGGCCCCAAATCATTCTCTTCGGCGACTCAATAACACAGGTAACATTTTGGGACGCTGAGCCGTTTGGGATTTGATACTTTACTGTAACCTGCATTGTTTTTGTTTCAGTTTGCCTTTCAAGCGAACGGATGGGGATCTGAAATCTCTCATAAACTCGCGAGGTAACGTTACAGAGTTCATGACAGCACGGATGCATCATTGCATTCACACCGCCGCAGCTGATTATTATTTATTTATTTGTTTATTAGAAAATGCGACGTTGTAAACAGGGGCTTGTCGGGATACAACACAAGGTGGGCTAAGATTGTGCTTCCTCGCATTGTGCCCATTTCTGATGCTCCTATAGCGGCTGTGACTGTTTTCTTTGGCGCTAATGATTGTGCTTTGGAAGGTAAGAATATTTCACATCATGTTGTGCATCATCTCTAAACAACAGCGGCGGTGATATATGAGACACTTTCTTTTCTTTACAGACAAGAACCCCGCGCAGCACGTGCCTCTCCAGGAGTTCTCAGAGAATCTGAAGGACATTGTCAGATATCTGGTGTCTATAGGAGTGTCCAATGACAAGATCATCTTCATCACACCACCCCCACTTCAAGAAGCCGCCTGGGAGAAAGAGTGCTTGCTGAAAGGTAACTCCTGACTGTATGCAGTGTTCAATAGTGTACTGCATGCTGCACAGCTTACAGCTCTTTTTTTTAAAAGCAGTATGTGAAATAGTATGCAATGAGAAAGGGTAGTAAAGAGTTGTAAAAGGTACACAACTTAATTACTTTGAATATTTCTTTAAAGGGTTAGTTCACCCAAAAATGAAAATAATGTCATTTATTACTCACCCTCATGCTGTTCCATACCCTTAAGACCTTCGTTAATCTTCGGAACACAAATTAAGATATTTTTGTTGAAATCCGATGGCTCCGTGAGGCCTGCATAGGGAGCAATGACATTTCCTCTCTCAAGATCCATAAAGGTACTAAAAACATATTTAAATCAGTTCATGCGAGTACAGTGGTTCAATATTAATATTATAAAGCAACGAGAATATTTTTGGTGCGCCAAAAAAACAAAATAACGACTTATATAGTGATGGGCGATTTCAAAACACTGCTTCTGTAAGCTTCGGAGCGTTATGAATCAGCGTGTCGAATCAGCTGTTCGGAGCGCCAAAGTCACGTGATTTCAGCCGTATGGCAGTTTGACACGCGATCCGAATCATGATTCGCCACGCTGAACTGATTTAAATATGTTTTTAGTACATTAATGGATCTTGAGAGGAAATGTTATTGCTGGCTATGCAGGCCTCACGGAGCCATCGGATTTCAACTAAAATATCTTAATTTGCATTCCGAAGATTAACGAAGGTCTTACGGGTGTGGAACGGCATTAGGGTGAGTAAAAAAATGACGTTATTTTCATTTTTGGGTGAAATAACCCTTTAACATCTAAAGAAAAGTTTATTTTGCATTTTAATCTGGTTTTGTGTAAAACTGTGTATAGTCTGAAAAAATTTTGTATTCTTCACACTGGAAATTGAGTGCTTGCATTGTGGGATACAGTGTACTATTGTACACTTAATAAATATAGAAAGTGAAATGTGTAGACATACAGAAAATATGCATACTAAATATACAGCAGAAATAGTAAGTAATAATATAGTATGCTTTTGTCAATTTATGGTCCTCCTGGGAAGTTTGTTTTTAGTAATTATGACTTCAGTTGTGTTCAAGTTGCTTAGTTTGAAGCAAGATGCACTTTATCTACAAAAAAATTTAAGCAAAAACACTCTACTTCCAAAAATGTATAAAGAATGTGCTCCAGGTGTTTTAGCTGTGAATATTTGATTGTAATTGTACAATACTGTAATATTTTGTACATGCAACTTTGCTATGTTTATTGTAAATGGGGAAAAATTTACTGTGCGTCCCTTATTTTCTCACTGATATGTATGTAATATCAGCCACATTTTTAGCATCTGTTTCTTAAATTATGTAACTGGACACCAGTTCATACATTTACTCAAATCTTGTACATTTAAAATGTATTAAAAAAATGTATTAAAATGCAAAATAATCATTTATTTTCAAGATTATATCCGGATCACTTAATTAAACATGGTAAAGTCATGTGATAGCAAACTAAATGAAATGTGTATCGCTGCATATTGCATGCTGTTTCTCATACTATTTTTAAAAGAATACTTGGCAGTATAGACTGTGCAGCAAGCAGAAATACAAAGATAGCCTCAGTCTCTCTCTCTCACACACACACACACGTACACACAGTGAATATGATTTTCGCTGTGTTTAAAGGGGGACCTATAATGCCCCTTTCACAAGATGTAATATAAGTCTCTGGTGTCCACAGAATGTGTCTGTGAAGTTTCAGCTCAAAATACCCCACAGATCATTTATTATAGCTTGTCAAATTTGACCCTATTTGGGTGTGAGCATAAACACAGCGTTTTTGTGTGTGTCCCTTTAAATGCAAATGAGCTGCTGCTCCCGGCCCCCTTTCCAGAAGAGGCTTCGGTTGCTCAACAACAACAAAGCTGGAGAATCTCACGCAGCTAGAATGAGGATTGTCAGTAACGGTGTTCAGCCTTACATTGTTCAAACCGGAGTCGACACTGATGGAGAGACTCAGGAAGAAGTTTCAACTTTTAGAATGAAACTGGACGTTTCTGAATAGTAAATCAATTTATGTAGTTGCTGTGGAGTTGATTCAACTCATCGACTAGCATGTGCCGTCATGTTAATCTTTTGTGCAAAACCCGTATGGACGCACACTAAACATAGCGTACCTGTTTGCCAAACAGAGCCATACACACCAGGATAATGTTTATGATTGCTATCAAATGCTGCAAATGGTCTAATACTTTTTCCAAAATATCGCTCGAACAGAAACGCTCCTTTTTTTGCAATCGAGCTTGCCAAGGCCAACTTACAGGCTAAGGAAACTCTAAATAGTGTTCTGTGCTCGTCTGTGCAGCCAACGACAGAACAGTTAGCATGCTTTGATCAAACTTTTGCCATGGCGTTAGAACTGGTACACCGTTTTCGCTTGTGAAAACAAAATGGCGGCACGTGGGTGGAAATGTGCAGATTAAGGGGCGGTAATATTATAATAAGATCCCCTTCCTACGTCACAAGGGGAGTGAAACCTGAACGGCTCATTTTTTTTCACATGCTTGCAGAGAAAGGCTTGCCAAAACAAAGTTACTGGGTTGTCCGTTTTCACTCTTTCTGGGTTGGTAGATGCCCCGGGGACCCGATTATAGCACTTAAACACAGAAAAAGTCAGATTTTCATGATATGTCCCCTTTAAACTGCTGTTTTCATCAGGTTCAGCTTTGAATCGGTCGAACTCTGTGGCTGGTCAGTATGCGCAGGCCTGTGTCCAGGCTGCAGGACAGTCTGGTGTGGATGTTCTGGACCTCTGGACACTCATGCAAAAAGATGGACAGGTAACGCACATGCTGTTGTGACTGTAAAATGAACATGTATAAAAAATAACTAGAATATGAACAAATGCATTTTCCCCCTCAGGATTTCTCAGTGTATCTTTCGGACGGACTGCATCTTTCTGATAAAGGCAACCAGTTTGTGGAAGAGCATTTATGGACACTTCTTGAGCGGCGAGTGGCTGATTTGCCTCTCATTCTGCCTTACTGGGGGGATGTGGACCCAAAATTCCCTGAGAGCAGCCTACTGTGCGATTAAAAATCAGGTCACAAGATGCACAGCGGATAAAACACCATTCAGTTCCTGTGGTTTAAATGTGAACATTTTTGGATACACTTAACAGCGGTGGAAGGAGCAGTCCTATTGGAAGTGTTTTGAGTTAATCAAGCAAGTTAAATGGCAGATGCCAAGGATTATGTTTGATGTTCTGCCAAAAAAATGTCAGATTTCTGAACTATTAAAGTTTTGGTGAGGTTGATTGATTTACTGGGGCGCTAACATTCACACACAAAGCTTCTAGTAGGGACAATAACTGCTTTCATATCTATATCTCCTAGCAAAATCAAATGCATTTCCATGCATTCCAATGCAGGTCCATAAAATAATTAGAAACACTTCAGTGTGGAGGCAGTTTATTCATCTGGGTTCATATCCCAACAATATGTTACATTTATTTAACAACCAATTATAAGAAACACATTGAATAATAGCAGATTGATATCAAATACAGCTTTAAACTTCCAAGTGTGAGGTTTTAATTTTGATTTGATATACAGGAATATAACAAACAATACAAAATATATATTTAGTCCATTGACTTATGGCACATGAAAATGTTAAAACTCAACTTTAATAGTCATAGATATTTCACAGTGGGGGCATAATAGTCCTTTCTAAAGTATCGATTGATTTTGGTCACATCTATACAACCGTTTTAGTGGCAACAAGAGAAAATCTATGAAATATGCACATTCCTCGGCTCTGTAATCAGTGTTTCACATAATTATACTGCTATATTAAAATGACAAGATGCTATAGAGTGTATAGAAGCACATAAACTGAACAAGCCTTAAAATGCAAAAATATATGAAAACATTTTTAACATCCTGTGTAGTCTCTATCACTAAGCTTTAAGAAAATGTACAAGAAAAATCATAAATAGCATTTCCTCTTACAGTTCTCATACACGTATGACAGTTGATTCATATACATATGGCATTGAACATGCATAACTTGAATTTTCTCAGCAAGTCGACCAGTGCAGCATTAAAAGTGTGGCGACACGTATAGAGGCGTGCTGTAGGCATGTTTTTAATGAGGTATAAATGAATGAGAATACAAGAATTTGCACTACTGGAACTGTTACAAGGCACATATTGTCTGTATTTAAGGAATATTTCAGGTTAAATACATGTTAAAGGGTTAGTTCACCCAAAAATTTAAATTCTGTCATTTACTCAACCTCATGTCGTTCCAAACCTGTAAGACTTTCAATCCTCTTCGAAACATAAATGAATTTATTTTTAATGAAACCTGAATTAACATGACGAACAGATTTATGTTATGATTTGGTTCACATATAAACATTGATCAACAGATACATAGAGCTCACCAAATACGGTAAATGGAATCTCAGCCATACTTGCTTGAGCGCAAGAATCTGTTCATCATATAACGCAATCATGTCTCTTTAGAAGACATGGATTAAACCACTCGATTTGTATAGATGGTTTACAAGGTCTTTGAGAACTCTATGAATTGTCAGTGTTTTGGAGGATTTTAGGGTTTAAAATGACATTAAGTGATTAAATAATGACAGAATTTTTATTTTTGGGTGAACTGTCCCTTTAAACTGTATAGACAGCATCTGTGGTTGTCAATTACCACAAAATAATTTTGATTTGATTATAAAAACAACTAAAAGTGCCTAAACGGTTACAGCAGAAGTTTATGGGGCAAATCACTTGAAGGATTAGTTCACGTCAGAATTAAAATTCTCATAATTTACTCACCCCCATGTCATCCAAGATGTTTATGTCTTTCTTTCTTCAGTCAAAAAGAAATTAAGGTTTTTGAGGAAAACATTCCAGGATTTTTCTCCATATAGTGGACTTCAACAGTTACCAACGGGCTGAAGGTCCAAATTGCATTTTAAATGCAGCTTCAAAGAGCTCTACATGATCCCAGACGAGGAATAAAAAAAACAAAAAAACCTTTAAATAGTTTTTAACCACAAATGCTCATCTTGCACTAGTTCTGTGATGCGCCACGCATTATGTAATCACATAGGAAAGGTCACAGTGGAAGTACCGAGCAAGTGGTTTTTTTTGTTTGGTTTTTTTTAAACCGACTGATCGTTTTGCTAGTGAAGACCCTTATTCCTTGTCTGGGATCATGTAGAGCCCTTTGAAGCTGCGATTTAGACCTTCAACCCGTTGGAGTGTTTTTGGATCTTCAATGCTGGAATGTTTTCCTCAAAAACCTTAATTTCTTTTCAACTAAAGAAAGAAAGACAAACATCTTGGCTGACATGGGGGTGAGTAAATGATCAGGACATTTTAATACTGAAGTGAACTAAACCTTTAAGTGACACTATATTTGTAACAATTAACAATTGTAATTAAAATAATGCTACAAAATTTTTAAGAAACATCCGAAATGTGTCAGCAGTCTACACATCACATACACTTTTAAGTGCACCAACAAAATGAAGATTGATTGCACCCTGTTTATCACGGCTCGTCTCAGTCGAGTGATATTTGACAAATATGAGCCTGTGTCTTCAGCACTCGGTCTCCTTACTGTCAATGCGCGCCTGTCTCGTCAGCCGTCTCTTGTCCCCGCGGGATGGCATTGCCTGTCCGGTGAGGTCCTCGAAGGACCTGGCAGCTGTGCCGCTTGGAGGGAAGCCTTCCTCCTCGTCCGGGTGAGAGGAGTCGCCGCTGGGGTCCTCCTCGATGGTGGCCATTCGCAGCTGATCCGCTCTGGGTGCGGCGGAGAGGTTGGCAGGGTCTGGGGCGGCGAGCGTCTCCTGTGCCGATGAGACGCCGGGGCCCGTGGGGCCCAGTGAGGGCTGAGGTCGTGCTGCCACTGAATACAGATGAGGGGCCTTGACAATGCGGGGGGGCGCCGATTCCAGACCGCTCAGTATCTCTGCGCTCTAAGGGTAGAAGTTGGTGACAGAATCAGTAAGGGAGACTTCCGAACAGGTTATCATGGTATTCACTACATAACTAGGGATGGGCACGAGTACTCGGAAGTGACAGTAATGATCGATTATGAACAGTTTTGGGGTAACACATTACAAGTAACACAAGTTATGTAATATGACTACTTTTTTCAAGTAACTAGAAAAGTAATGCATTACTTTTAAATTTACAACAAAATATCTGAGTTACTTTTTACAGAATGTTGCAGCACAGCTGAAAGGCTTGTTTGTTTGAGCTGCGCCCTCTACTGTACAGGCATGAATTTGCATTTCCTTCGGCCGGAGTCTTATTCATTGCACTTTTGGTGTGAAAAGGCATTTACATTTGCCAAAAATAGATTTTTTTTGTTGTTGTTATAAAAACAGCTCAGCCCAGATGAGGAAAAAGTAACGCAAAAGTAATGTAACTCATTACTTTACATAAAAATTAACTAAGTAACGCAATTAGTTACTTTTTTTAAGGGAGTAACACAATATTGCAAAGCATTACTTTTAAAAGTAACTTTGCCCAAGACTAAGCACAATAATGGTGTATAATCATAAGTTGCTTTCTTCCAGTCAAAATCATCTAGACCAGTGGTTTGCAACCTTTTTGATTAGAAACCCCATTGTCCAACACAATAGTCCCCCTTCAGTTAATTACTTTGTCCATTAAAACTCATTTTTGATCATCAAATTTACATATTTAAATGTTCCCATGAATATGCTAATTAGTTGCCTCCTCCACTCAATCACACCAGCTCGGACTCCCTGATCCACTCGGTCAACTGTAGTAAACACTACATAATAGCAAGTGGAAATACTGGTTTAATTCAGCCATATAAAAGAGGAAGAGTAAATTATCCAGGCTCGTCTACAAGTCCATGTATCAGAATGGTAATGCAGTTTATATATCGCTCTCTACAATGTCGGAGACATAAAAGTAGTTGACATGATTAGCCTTTGGCTTGACTACTTTATCAAACAGCTAATTAATGTGTTGCTAATGTTACACAAACCATGTTCCCATTCGCCATCTCACAGTCAGACAGCTGCCCTCTAAAAATCAGCATCCTTAGAAACACTTTGAACAACTTAGAACGTCAGTGGAGGAAAGCCCCGTCCCGCACATTGACGGGATTGGTTACATGTTTGTGATGGTAGGAAACTGAGTTTTTGAGACCGTCTTTGGTTCACTCCAGATTTAAGGAGAAAATACTCAGCAATAGTGTTGAATCATGAATTTGCACATGATTTGTCTAAAAGCATATTAAAAACAACACTAAATACTTACCTTCTTTAAAGATCCCCATATATAGGCTAGGATATTAGTTTTTAAAACCATATTAACATAAACTGGGAGTATTGTATGGAAGCTTGTTTCCACTATAATAAAAAATAAGGTAATTGTGACTTTTTTATTTCACAATTCTTGACTTTTTTTTCTCAGTGAGATATAAACAGCGAGATATAAACTCACAATTGTTATAAAGTCAGAATTGCTTGATATAAAGTCAAAATTGCGAGATATAAAGTCAGAATTGCGAGATATAAAGTCAGAATTGCGAGTTATAAAGTCAGAATTGTGAGATATAAACTTGTAATTGTGTTATAATGTGCAATTGTGAGGGAAAAAGACTGACACAATTCTGACTTTATAACTCGCAATTGCATGTTATAGTCAATTGCTTGATAAAAACTCGCAATTGCGAAAAAAAAGAGTTGCGACTTTGTATCTCACAATTCTGAGAAATCAAGTCAGAATTGTGAGATAAAAAGTCGCAATTACCATTTTTATTTTTTTATTTAGTGGCGGAAACAAGCTTCCATAGTATTGAAATATGAAATGAATTAATATATTTTATGATTCTAATTCCGATTCTGTAGGTTTTTCAAAAAAAAAATAATTGAGGGGAAAAAATAAATAATTTTAGTTTATATCTTGATTTTTTGTGTTTTTAGCAATTTAATTGTTTTAATTATTATTAAAAAAATATTTTTTTATTTAATTGAATAATTTTGAGTCGCCCCGACCCCCTGGTTAAGAACCACTGAACTAGACATCGCAATGAAACAAAACAAAGGGTTTCAAGAGCATGAAATAAAGTGTTTTGGACTATCTTAAAACTGTGACTGATTAACAGCTAGACACAATGGAAAAACATCTGTATGATGCTTGTGTATGTAAACCAGATGTAAAACTGATGCACCAAAACCTCTTTTTTTTTAATTTAGCCTTTTTGTTAAAAAAATACTTTATAATAGCATTTTTTGAAAATTCACCACAAAAGAGGGCAGAAAATAAAATAATATAAATAAAATATTCTTGTTTTTTGTAACCCCTAGGATCTAATTTTGATCAAGTCTACATAATTTTTAAATGCGCATAGATACATTTAGAACAAAGACCAAAGGAAATCTATTACAATAAGTAAAAATAATAATAAAAAATTTAAACAAGCAGTTATAGTATTCAGATTTACTGTATCTGTCAAGTACGAGTAGACAAACTGATGCCCATCCCTATGCATAACATGAACAGCATGCTACACTTCAGTTAGATGCAGCAAAATTTGCGATCCATTCACATCTCTTGAACCAAATCAAATGAACAGAAGGCCATCCGTAGCGTATGCAGTATCGGGAGAGTTTCAAAGCCGTGCATTTAAAACGCTCAAGTACCGAACTGCATCCAAAAAACACGTTTGAATCAGGAACCGCCAACACATCCTCATTGACACTGAATGCACGAGACATACAGGACAAGCTGAACTAAACTCAGTCGGCCCATCGGACACGTCATAACCAGCGCGTTCCGACTCGTCACACTCAGGGGGGAGCACAGTAGAGCGGGGGGCCGTAAGACGCACACTCACCTGAGTTGAGAGCTCTACTACACACCTCCACCACCATCTGCTGCAGTTCCACAAGGGTCAGAGCAAACAAGCCACAAGTCATACATGTGCAGCCATGCTTGCCCCTACTACCCCTGATAAAAGACGCCACGCTAACTGAATTAGCAAGTTATTATGTTACTTTGGGATGTTTTTAATGCAGGTTTAGGGTGTTAGTCTGTTAGTATTCTGATCTCCGCTGCATGAGGAAGGAGTCCATTTTGGGAGTTGTAGTTTTGTGACAGAAGGACTTACACTGGGGTACATCATAGTTTTGGAGTTTTCCTCATATTGTTGATCCAGTTTCTTGTCCTATTAACAAGCAAAGAGAGATGATCATTGTAATGTCTCGTTTAGCCAAAAACAACAATTCTGTCATCATTTAATCACCATAATGCCTTTACTCCTGTGGAACATGGTTTCTGAAAGTGACAGCAATACAAATGAGACTATGTCAAAATACCATTAAAATGCAGTCTGTTCCTCACAGTGTTCCTGTTGAACAATTAAAAATAAGTTTTTGGTCAACGAAAAAAGCTGAAATAAAATAAAATAAAATATAAATGAGACGAAAAACTTAAAGGAGTACTTGATCGCTGGCAAAATGGGCTTTCAATAAAGCGTAGCTGCCTATACAGTAGAAAAGGCGATATTTTGGGCTGTTGTCTTCCCTTTTGCTAAATAGGTAGGAAAACTTCAACACCCACAATGCACTGGGTATGTTGCCATCCAAGGCCATTCCCACCAGTCTGTGTGAATACGCTCGACCAAAGTCAAATTCCGCATTGCTTTTGTAGGAAATACTTCATAGCAAACCTTTAGTCAAGAATTCAAAGAGCATTTATTTGGCAGGAGTTGAGTAACTTTGGGTTTCCAGTGAAGGATCCAGCACGTTGTAGTCAGTAGGGCTGGGTAAAAAAATATTGATTTCTCGATTTTAATCGATTCTCATTTTTACAAACCGATATCGATTCTTAAATCTCAAGAATCGATTAGTCTAGTCTGATTTCAGTTGATGAATGAGCAGAACATGTAGCGCCTCCCATCCAATAAATTGCAATAATCTTTGTGCTTTGTTACTTTTGATATGAAGCAAAGTCTCAGATTTCAAATGACGTCCATCTTATTATGAGATTCAAAAAATAAATATTGTTTTGCCGCTGTTTAATGTGACGTGACAGATCGCTGTAGCGCCTCAGTTAAAGAGAAGCGGCAGCACGAGCGCATGTGAACATCCTCTCCTCCGCTTTAATACCAGTTACAGCGCGAAATAAACATGACTAAACATCTGAAGGTATGTTAAAAGATACAGTACAACTTACCGAAATCCGTATCATGTCTCGTGTAATCGCTCAATCAGTGTTTCAACCTCGGAAAGACGTCAATAAAACAGCTTGTAACAATGTCACGTAACGTCACATTTACCTCAGAAAAACATATTCAGTGACCATAAACTCATTAGTCAGCTAGAAAAGTGAACTCTAGAAAGCAACATTCTGATAAATATAGCTATGCACCATTACATATTCATTCTAATGTTTAATGTTTTTCAATATTTAATGCATTTTTGAATAAATCAGTTATGACAGCCGCAATTTAAATGTTTATATTTCAAAAAAACGACTTGGAGTAGAAATATGATTATGTAATTCTAAACTTTATTTATTATAAAAACATAATTGAGTGTTATTTAAGTGTTTGTATATAAATAAGTTAATTTAACCTTCAAAATTATTATAGTAGTACCAACTGACTCCCATGTGTAGTTTACAGCATTAGTTGAGAGATTTTTTTCCTCTAGAAAATTTGCCATGTACTGTAACTGAAATACTACATCCAAAATAATCTATATCAAATCAAATCGAAAGCATGTGAATAGTAATCGAATCGAATCGTGAAAATTGTGTCAATACCCAGCCCTAGTAGTCAGTGGCTAAAGGCTGCAAAGAATCGTAAATATGGAGAAAAATCTGAAAAACCTTGGTGTTTGTAGTCAACATTTCAAACTGGATGACCACGAACAGCGTTTTAGAACAATGTAAGGCTAAAGACTGTTACTGACAATCGTCATTTTAGCTGTGAGAGATTCTCCAGCTTTGTTGTTGTCGAGCATCCGAAGCGCGAGGTGTTAAAGCTCTGTCCTCTTCTGGAAAGGGGGCCGGGAGCAGCAGCTCATTTGCATTTAAAGGGACACACATAAAAACTGTGTGTTTTTGCTCACACCCAAATAGGGGCAAATTTGACATGCTATAATAAATGATATGTAGGGTATTTTTAGCTGAAACTTCAGACACATTCTGGGGACACCAGAGGCTTATATTACATCTTGTAAACGGGACATTATAGGTCCCCTTTAAATGAAATGAATCACATTCACTTATTGCACTGACAAGAGCAGCTTGTATATTATACCACATAAGTTCCACAGAAGAAAGTCACAGAGGATTAGAAATACATGACGGTGAGTAAATGATGACAGAATTTTCATTTTATATGGACTATCCCTTTAAGAAAACTCAATTCAGAAAAACATATTGACTGTGAAATAAGTCTCACCACACAGTGCACCAGTATGCTTAGAGGAATCCAGAACACAAGAGAGAAGACCACCACTGATCCCACTATGTTGTCAGCCAAGAACTTCCCTGTACATTGACAGAAAAGAGTCACCATTGGCATTTACAAAATAACCAGAAAAAGACAGATATCATTGCATGATTACTAGCTAAATTCACTCTGCTATCCCTTACCAAATGTGTTGATGTCCAGTTTGTCTATAAAGTCCCATAAACGTTCAATGACATCTTGGACTTGCTTCATGCATTTACCCTGAAATGAACAACACCACAGCATTTATAGAAAATGCTATGAAATCTGATAAATTATTATTGTCAAAACATAGACAAGCAATGCACTCACGGCCCCGTCACAGAAGCCAACGGTACAGGGTTTGCCCTTGCGCAGGTAAAGATATGACCCTTTACTATCAAATGGAGTGCACAGCCCGTCTTTTCTTCTACAGCACACTTTACATGAGTGTTCAGTCTCTGAAAAACATCACAGCAAATGGATGAACTCAGCACTTTTGCATTCATAATGGAGGCTAAAATAGTAAACATGATTATTATAATGCATATTTTGGTACTAGTTTCAGTGAACATTGACCATCCCAATTAATAGACCAATATCAGGCCAGTTTGAAATGACACTCACTGATATATGTGCAGGTTCTGTTTATATTTATTAGGAGTAAATGTTGTGTAAAATAGCCTTAATATTCCTATAACTTCAGCCTTTTTAATACATCTTACATGTTGTCATTATATAGGGAAGACTGGGGATAAAAGTCACACGGTCTGTATCAAACGTTTGGGGTCAGTGAGGTTTTTTTTTTTTTGCTGTTCTATTTAAAGAAACTTGACAAAATAAGAAATGTTTCTTAAGCATCAAATCAGCATATTAGATTGATTTCTGAAGGATCATGTGACACTGAAGACGGGAGTAATGATGCTGAAAATTCAGCTTTACCATCACAGGAATAAATTTCATTTTAAAATATATTCAAATAGAAAAGTTATTTTAAATTGTAATAATATTTCATAATTTT
Organism: Anabarilius grahami; assembly: GCA_003731715.1. NCBI lineage: Eukaryota > Metazoa > Chordata > Actinopteri > Cypriniformes > Xenocyprididae > Anabarilius > Anabarilius grahami. The sequence goes on along the minus strand of RJVU01018281.1, from coordinate 8,436,833 downwards.
AATGTTTATGATCAAATAAATGCAACCTTGGTGAACATAAAACTCTTCTATCAAAACCATGAAAAAATCTAACAGAGATTAATAGAATTAATTAATAAAAAATAGTTAATCACAATCATAAAAAATCTTTTTTTCCTGTGCAATAATAGTGTAAATGTTTAAAAGCTTTATTGTAGCCAAGATATTAAGGTCTGTGTCTATATGGAAATTGAAAAATATCAACTGAAGTAATAAAAATTGTGACAACTACCCTCAGTCTGCCATATATAGAAACAACGTTATTTTGCTCATCGCTGCTCACTAGGTATCAGCACTGGTCATTCCAACAGATATCTCTGTTGGGCACTAGTGTGAACACAGAGGAGGGTTTGTTGAGACATTTACCGTTGCAGGCGCAGGACTCAAGTTTATGCAAGGCCTCACAGAAAGGCTTGCACTCGCCCTTCTGACATCGACCCTTGTCCACACACTCTGTATCATCAGCCAGATTACCAGGAGTGGGGCATTCACTGCTCTTGCCTGGAATATACAAGAGTAAAAAAAAAAAAAAAAAAGAGTTAAACCAAATATAAGTTGTGTGGTCAGTAATGGTCTGGATAAACTACACTGACATTGGGGAGTTATTATGTTATTATTTGCCATTTAAGTTAGTGTAAGCAGACTGACCTGTGCACCTCGATATGCTCTTGCAGGTGGCATTGATAGACTCCTGACAGATCTTATCTGCTTTTTCAAACTTACACTCCTTGCAGCAGGGGCTGTTCCTGTCACTGAGGGTCACAGAAAACAATATCAGGCACAAATACTCATAGCAACAATGACCTTAAGAAAACCACAGTTCTAAATAAGAGAGTTTTGAACTGCAGTTGTCATCAGTCAGGTTATGGAAGTAAAACAATTATTTACATGCAGGGCTTGACATTAACTTTTTTGCTCACCAGCCACTGTGGCTAATGGTTTTCCAATGTTAATAGCCACTCAACATTTTCACTGGCTAATTTTGACATTGATACAATGAGGAAAAACTGCCATGTAGATATTTTTAATTTTATCTCATAATTTGGCAGCAGGTATATTAAGCTGCTGTCACTTTAAGACCTGATGCATTATACTGTTACACATGCATTTTCTTTCTCAACTGTTTAAGTTTACTTAAAACATAACTGACTGTGTTTACGTGAATACTTGCCAATACCGGCATTTTGGCATTATTTTGTGTGTATTGGACTGTTTAAGCTCAATAAGCAGTGAAAAATAACTAAATTTAGTGCTGAGAGGCAGCTTTATGTGCGCACTTTGGGTTTGAGTACAAAATCTGCGGGAATGAGTAAAATTATGCGCAGTACGCGCAATCCCACACAGAAATTCAAGCCCTGTAACGCCATCAATTTTCATTCAGAGCAAATGACACGAGTGAGTGAGGGGAGCCGGGTTTGTGTGTTAATTCGGAGAGATGAGAAAGAGAGAAAGCGCAGCTGGTATCATATCTATTCTGCGAAAAATGAGCATGGGAAGCATTTCAGATGTTTCAGTATCGATATGTATCGGAAAAAATCAATATTTCTGACAACACTTCATTGCACTTAGTTGGGTCTAGCATTTGGCAAGTGTTAATGGCAAGCCCTGTTCATATGTATATATCATTATCCTACAAAAAAAACTTTATAATATGGTGATTTGGTGCTCAAAAACATGTCTTACTATTATCAGTGCTAAAAACAGTTGTGCAGCTTTCAGGATTCTTTGATGAACAGAAAGTTCAAAAGAACAGTATTTATTTTATTATAAAACTTTTGTAGCATTATAAATGTCTTTTCTGACACTTTTGATCAAATTAATGCATCCTTGCTGAATAAAAGTATTAATTTCTTTAAAAAACTACAACTTTTGAATGGTATATTATACACATATATCTAAATTTTGCAATAAATATATACTAAAGTCTATAAAATCAATAGTTTTATATTATAGTTTTTATTTGATAACATCATTTATTGTGCAAAAAACTACATATAAAAGACATTAAGTACAGTTTTTTTATTTATTTTTTTAGTATTATTAAATTATTTTAACTATTGTATGTATTTATTTATTTTATTTTATTTATTCATATTCTATTAACTTAATTTATTAATATCGTAATACATCTCAGAGCTTGTTGGTTTGGCTCATAGCTTAGATTGAGGTATTTTTTTAAATCCCTATGAAGGCAATAATGGAGAAAAATACTTCAGGAACAAAGACCAAATAGTTAAATAGTGGGCGGTCACTGCTGTGATCTAGATTTGGGCAAAGTTGATGCTGATAATCTCCAAAATGCTGATATATTGGTCTATCACATTCACTGTTGGCGTCTTTACCTGCATAGTGCATCCTTCTTGAATTTGCACTTAGCTGTGCAGCAGGGGTCATCATTGAGATGAAGCAGTCCAGGGTCGCAGTCTTCGTCCTCCTCCACACGGGAGTTCCCACACAGTTTACTGCTCCTCTCCTTAAAGCACTGATGGGCTTTGATCTTTAACGTCCTACTGACCGAGGTCCTGCTACACGTGGAGAAGCGCTGAGGGAAACAATAGGTGAGTGAGAAAAAGTAACTACATGTTAAAGGAAATAATTAGCACAGGATGGATAATAATACCTTGTTGTTGACGTGATCTCCGCTGACCGCGATAGGGTACATGACAAATTTGCCGCCCTGGTCGTCGTTGGGTGCACAAGAAGCTATGTTGTCTGGATCGTGTTCAGCTCCGAAGTTGTGTCCGAGCTCATGAGTGGTTACAAGATCTGCTTCCTGGATAGACAATATATCATTGTGCTTCCTGATGAAAACATCTAGTATACACAATCCAAGTGGTAATGTTAAAGCAATGCATGCAAACCTTAGTCAGAATAGTTTTTCCATAATTCATGGTGCTTGTCAAGCCAGTGTTCAGGTAACTGGGTTTCTTGACGGTCTGGGATGGATAGTATGCTGTAAGACAAAATGAATGTGCAAAGTCAAGCACTGTTGAGTGGAATTCCACTGATCACAGTTGTTAAGATCCTTACGTTTAGGGCAGAGTCCTCCCAATCCCTGTTTGGATGGGGCCACGTATGCCAGACCCAGAGTGCCATCGTCAAAGTCCTGATAGGTGAAGAGATGGGCGAGGCAAACTGCAGAGGCGTTGTCTGCGATGTCATAACTGAATTGCTAAAGACAACCGAGAGAAAGATGAGAAAGTCAGGGTCTACAAATCTGTGCTACAAGGCTCCTCACACACAAAAACTAAATAAACAAATACAAATTTGATGAGGGAGCCATTGGCCCTTAAAAAAGTGAAACATTTAGAAGCCATTAAAGATGGTTGTACAGAAGCTTCTTTGTATTTTAGTGTAAATTTGTCATATAATAAATTCACTAAAGTGATCCTGGTTATAATTGTGCATTATGTTTTTGAGAATACTTCGGTTTGTAAAATGTTGTACAGAAACTTGCTCTTAGAGTCGATTTGACCAATAATATTTTCATAAAATAATTGTTGTATAGTGTTTTTAGAACACCATTAATTAATTCATTTAATAATTAATTTAAATAACATCTTGAATATGTATCTTTAACCCTTGTGTGTTACATTGGTCCAAAGAGGACAAAAACATCCATGTCCAAAAACTGTTAAAAATTTAAGGCTTGGAAGCACAGACTTAAGTTTGGTCTTGGCAGATTATTGTTGAAGTAAAAAAAGTTGAAAGTGAAATAAGAAAGTTAATATAAATGATTTATGAACATTATTTTATATAAAAAACATTTTTATTAAACATGTTGAAGTCTAAAACTGCTAGAAAATCAAAGCCATAAATCAAAATAGGTTGTGTTACAAATTTGAGGTTGATCGCTCAAAAAATGAGCTTTCAGTAAGATTTTGTTTGGGGCGCAGTACCACATTTTCCCCATTAGATGCCAGCAAAGCTCCACTGGTACCACAGTGGTTGGATTTGTGATTTGCAGTACAGTAGAGTACAGTTTTTCTCTCTCAAATATTACAAGCACACTCACACAAAATTTTTGTACACGCATATAAACCACACTCTGACATCCATACAAAACACACCCACGCAATTATAGCTGCATTATTTATCCGACTGGCTCTATAATATGCAAAAGCAGAAAACAGGAATAAAGCGAACATTTCCTTTATTGGACAAACCTAAGAAAATGGCACGATTTAGTAAAAAATAGTAAACATTTTGAAGCCTTGCCAACAGAACGAAAGCATATTAACAAAGATTGCATAATTTCATAGTTAAATGGCCCTAGGATTAAAAATTGCAGTTTTAATAGGTTTCAATGGGGGCATTTGAAAAAGACAAAAATGTCCATAAGGACGCACTAGGGTTAAATATACATTTTGTACGCTGTCACTAAATAGACTGATGTAAGATTCAAAAAACCTAAAATATATCACAGTAACAGATCTCGGTTCATTTCGAATCAAAAGAAAAATAACTTATGGTTCAGTAAGGGACCATTCACACAGAATTCCATTGTTTTTTTTTTTATGTAAATGCACTAGACAGATGTGTTTTGCAGCATCTCATGCATGAAGCTGCTCTAAAAAAAAAAAAAAAGTTTTTAAGTTAAAAGTTCAACTTTTAAAAAACATGTCTCTAGATCTTGCATTTTTCCCCCGCTCCCCATTTTTAACCGCAAAAACACGTTCTGTGTGAATGGTCCCTTAGGGAGTCTGATGTGAACAAATTCACAGACAGAGTGAGTCTGATTCAAACAAGAGTCACTGTTAGTGAATCGGACCTTATTTATTTGTGCATGAAACACTGGCGCACACCCTAACCAGATAATATATATGATGAATCCCAACTGTCTTCATTTTGAAATGCTGTCTTAATAATATATTTTTTTTAAATCATCCAATAACATCTGACCTGAATACAAAGCACAAACTTTACTAACCCCAAAAAAGATTGTTATGTGGATTGATCATAACATTTTGGCCTGTGTATATTTCCAGGGACATGGCACTTACTTCCAGAAGCTTCTTCACATCCCAAACACCGTCGCTTCTTCCAAATGGGCTTCCATCCATGTTGTAGTGTATCCCTCCTGGGGAAACTTTAGTGGGCTGCTTGTTTATGATTATCTGTCGGCATATTTATATCTTAGATGGCAAGATATCACTTACTGATAAAACTTTGAACATTTAGATGAAGTAATAACAAGCTTTTAAAAAGGCAAAGCATTGAGCACATGAACTCCACTGTAACAAAGTGGAAAATGCATGAAATTGATTTTGTCACAATGGGAGAAAATACAGATATCAAAAGCCACTTCCAAGAAAGGCCAAAATTAAGTCACACCTGGAGTTTGCTACAAGCCATGTGACAAAATCTGGAAACTTTGGTGGTCTGATGAAACTAACATTAAGCTCTTTGTATTAAAGTTGAGTCAGCTGCTATGGTAATTTTTACTTGAGAGTCACCAGTTCTACCAATGATCAAGAATGAGAAAATCAGTGTTGCATTGGGACAATCCCATAAATCTGTATGACTTTCTTTCTTCTGTGGAACACAAAAGGAATATGAATAACGAATAATGTCCTGGCTGTTATTTTCCATGCAGCCTGGAGCAGATTAAAAGTATCATAAAAGTGGTTCATACGACTAGTGTGTTGTATTACAAATCGTCTGAAGCCTTTGTTTGAGAACAGACTAAAATTAAGTTGTTATTTACTGATAAACATGTGAAATGTCCATTGAGTCAATAAATTGCACTCAAGAAATAGATCAGTTTGATTTTTTTGAATGAATGATTCAGAACGGTTTAATGGACCAGTTTTGAGATCCATTCAAAATCTGGACATTGTTTAGACATATGTCAAGATTTGCAAAGAGTAACGACTTGAAAACTTGCTATATAATGCACAAATCATATGAAACATATTTTTAAAGTGATTTTGCATCTTTTTTCATGCTTTTCAAGTTCCAAATGTTGAATTATCCCTTTAACAATATGAAAAGAAACTAAGGCCCTGTTTACAACTGGTACTAAGATGCGTTTTGGTCGATCGGATCACAGGTGGACGTTAAATACAGGTGTAAACGGGTCTAAAATGTTTTGAGCTCGTCCACTTTCGACCACTCCCAGAGGTAGTTGAAAACGCATTCGATGTCACAGCATAAATGAAAGCTAATGCTATCCATATGTTTTTCCGTCATCTCCAGTTGCGTTCATATGTAAATTGCGCAAGCTTATTTTGTCCATTAGATCGAAAGATCTGAAGAAACCCATACATTTACCCACCAACAGACCCTCCCCTCAAAGAAGGTGGACAAAAGAGATGGATTAAAACACCAGGTGTAAATAGGTATGTGTCTCCCTCATCCACTTGTGATCCTACTGACCAAAAAGTGACTCAATACAAGGTGTAAACAGGGCCTAGGAGAGTCAAACACATCTACTGGAGTGATGTAGAAGAGAAAAGATGAAAACTGAGAAGGATGATTCCTCCAGTTATTAAGGTCACCTGATGAATCTGCACGCCGTAACCTTTAAATTCCTCATCCCAAGATGTGTTCCTATAGATATCATCCACTCTGTCTATCAGCTCAATCTGAAAGACATAAAACATCAAATTCAATGCACTTTTATCAATAAATCTGATATCATGGTGTTGTGTTTATATGTACAAGAACAATGACATGCCTCTTTTCCAGTTATATTAGTGTGCTTTGCTCACCAAATAGTTGAGGGTGGTGCTCTCCTCTCCACGGCCCATGTGCTTATAGAAGCGATGATCTGCCACTAACAGCAGCGGGCAGGTGTTCTTCTTGTGGTCATTTGCAGATCTTCTCTCTCTGTTGTGAGGCTCTGCATTCAAGACATAAAAAGTTACATCTAAAAATGGTGCACTATGAGAAGAATTATTTCTGATTATTTATGTGAATTCCAAAGCATCAATATCCATAAATGGATCTACCCAATTTAAAGCTACATAATGGGGACTTCCATTAATACGATCATGGAGGACAAAGAATGAAGATGTTATTTGACTTATTATGCTTTGTCTCCAGAATATTCTCAATTCTCAAGGCAGGAGGTCACTGCCGGGTGACTACATGCTTGAATGGGCGGCCTTTGTCAGACTAATGTGTAACTCCTACACACTCATGCAAGTATCCATCCTGTTCATCATGAGCATGTGATTAAACTGAATATCTATTGTCCATTTAGGCTGCTCTCATAAAGAAATGTGTCTGTCAAAATGGCTAAAAACAAGCGGTTGTTTAGCGGTTTCTGCCAATGAACTGGTATTTCTGAATGGGGTGATGCTGGGATTTAGCGGATTTGAAGCAAAAGTCGATGAATGTATACTATGTGCGGAGAGCATTCGCTCAATATCATTATCTCATTTTTGACAGAGATGGCATTTAGCTGCTTTTGCATATGAACCAAGCGTGCCACACGAGTCCTGTAAAGTGAAGCTAAAGCGTCCATGTAGCTGAGGTTGAGCTTCTCTGAGTGAAGTAGACACTGAGGCGCCAACGGACTTTTTTCTAGGTCTTTGCGAGGTGACTGGAGCTTTAACTTTAAAGGTGCCCTAGAATTTTTTTTTAAAAGATGTAATATAAGTCTAAGGTGTCCCCTGAATGTGTCTGTGAAGTTTCAGCTCAAAATACCCCATAGATTTTTTTTTATTCATTTTTTTAACTGCCTATTTTGGGGCATAATTAGAAATGAGCCGATTCAGGGTGTTTGTCGCCCTTTAAATCTCATGCTCCACACCCACGGAGCTCGCGCTTGCCTTAAACAACATAAAAAAAGTTCAAACAGCTAATATAACCCTCAAAATGGATCTTTACAAAGTGTTAGTCATCAAGCATGTCTAATCGCGTAAGTACAGTGTTTATTTTGATGTTTACATTGATTCTGAATGAGTTTGAGGCTATGCTCCGTGGCTAACGGCTAATGCTACACTGTTGGAGAGATTTATAAAGAATGAAGTTGTGTTTATGAATTATACAGACTGCAAGTGTTTAAAAATGAAAATAGCGACGGCTCTTGTCTCCGTGAATACAGTAAGAAACGATGGTAACTTTAACCACATTTAACAGTACATTAGCAACATGCTAACGAAACATTTAGAAAGACAATTTACAAATATCACTAAAAATATCATGGATCATGTCAGTTATTATTGCTCCATCTGCCATTTTTTGCTGTTGTCCTTGCTTGCTTACCTAGTCTGTTTCAGCTGTGCACATCCAGACGTTCTGCCCTTGTCTAATGCCTTTCATAATGTTGGGAACATGGGCTGGCATATGCAAATATTGGGGGCGTACACCCCGACTGTTACGTAACAGTCGGTGTTATGTTGAGATTCGCCTGTTCTTCGGAGGTCTTTTAAACAAATGAGATTTACATAAGAAGGAGGAAACAATGGAGTTTGAGACTCACTGTATGTCTTTTCCATGTACTGAACTCTTGTTATTTAACTATGCCGAGGTAAATTACATTTTTGAATCTAGGGCACCTTTAATTTCTACATTTCCATACCTGTTTATTTCACACCGACATAACGAGTTGTTCTGAGTTTGGGTGGGACCTTGATACCGTGGCTCCACTTCGGGCTCACTACTGCGCAGACTCGGGTTTCAAGTTCACTGTGCGCAGACTTGAGACTCAAGATGTCAGCGCCATATAGACACACTGGCGGCTTCAGTTACTACAATGGAAGAGAGTGAAAGTGCGTCCTCCATATTTTTTTTACAGTCTATGAACCCTTCTGAATGAGTTGTTCTGAGTTTGGGTGGGACCTTGACTACCGTTCAAAAGTTAGCAACTGATTAGATTTTTTATAGGTTTTTGAAGAAAGTCTCTTGCGCTCATCAAGGCTGCATTTATTTGATTAAAAATACAGTAATATTGTGAAATATTATTACAATTTAAAATAACATTTTGATTTTTGAACGTCACTTTTGGTCAATTTAATGCATCCTTACTGAGTACAAGTATTAATTTAACTTAATGTTTACTTAAAAAACATGAATGGTAGTGTAATTCTGTTAGCATATTTTTAGAAAAAAAAACCTTAATATTTAGAAGATGATAATATGAGCGGGGCTTGATTTTATACATAAGGATTTGATTGGATTAGTGCAGCACTGCTCAAACTGTGGTCCATGAAAGCTCCCACATAGTGGAACTAAAACTCTAGAACTTATTTCCACTAACTCTTCCTGGCACCTCCACTATCTCCTCATTCAAATCTCAAAAAAAAAAATCTCACAGTATTTTCAGCCTATTATTATTATAATACATATGTAAATACACACCCTCCTCCTGTTCCGTTTGTCCAGCTGCTCTTGCCTCTTCTGGTAGGAGATCCTGGGCATCAGCATTCACATATCCACACACTTTGGGTGAGGACAGTCGACTAATGTTCTTAATGTCTTCTGAGCGGTACACCAGCAATCGGCCATCAGGGGGCGACTCTGTAAACCGCCACAAGGGCTAACGAAGACAAAAGATACTGAAACATACAGTAAAAAAAATGTACTGTGTGAAATGAATTTGAAATGCCTTAAAGTATAAAAAAACATTGAGGAGCATGTGTAAACAAATCACCTCCACATTATATTCGGCCTCTTCAGTAAGAATGTGGGCTGAAAACTCGTCCCCATCTATGTGTGCCTGAACACGTGAGTGCTCCTCTCCTGTTGGGATAGCAAACAAAGATGTGTCAATGTTTGATAATGAATCATGGATAAAAAACAAGAAAATTCAGTTCTCAGCCAAGGCTAATATCCTCATTTCATGTCTTACCCACTACGTGTCCTTTAAAGTAATTCTGTAACTGAATATCATATTGGTCCTCTTTTCCATTCTCATCTAAGAATACAGCCTTGAAGTTGTCCGTGAAAAGTTCTGTGTTTGTTGTCAAGTACAGTTGAAAGTGCCTTTGAAAAAAAGAGAGGTAAAATATGTTTTTAGTGCAGTGAAAATCTAAAATAAGAATCAGCCTCTAATCATGATTTTTTGAGGTCAGGGGTGGTCAGAGAAAAACAACACAAACACCCTCACAAATAATAAAAAAAAGAAGAAGATATAAAATAGAATAAAAATATTTGAATAATAAAATAAATAAATGAATAAAAATTATATATTTTTTAATAGATAAAAATAAATAAACAATAAAAAATAAATAAAAGT
>RJVU01018281.1:8402124-8419473 GCA_003731715.1 Anabarilius grahami | reverse complement strand
ATTGCCATGTCATAAAAATTATTATATAAATATAAATATATAAATATATATATATCTCAATTCAATAAAAAGTCAAGACTTTTATTCTTTTAATGAGGCTATAACTTCATTATATCAGGACATACTGATATTTTTTGACTTTATGCCATTCATATATTGACTATATATGACTATGTCATAATATATTGTTGAATAAATTAATGTTTTTTTTGTTTGTGTGCATGTATGTTTGCATGTGGTCACTTTCAAATATCATTGTTTGAAAACTGAAAATTCTTCATAAATTCCCTTTAACATAAGGGTGAGTAAATTTGATTAAACTTTTTCTTAATATATTGAGTCGGTAGCACTTTATTCTACAGTGTTAAATGTAGTTACTATAGTAATGACTATAAATTATAATTACACGCAACTAACTCTAAACCAAACCCTAATCCTAACCATAACCCTATAGTAAGTAAATGTAGTATGTAAAATGTCACTCAGTGCTTAAATGTATAATTACACTAAAAAAAAGAAGTGTAAACTTGAGACATTTTCACAAACTGAAATTTCCACAAAACAAATAAATTAAGATTTTTTAGTAAAAGCAAGACAATATATGATCAAATTTGCTCCTTCTCACCATCATTTCTAGTAATCTTTCTACTCATCAATAAAAGTAAGAAAAAAAGAAAAAAAAAGGCCAAAAATGTCCAAGTAAACAGATTCACTGTTCTGATGCTGCATCATCTTCCACCACACAGGGGCGTCAGAACCTTAGAATTTATAACTGTTACAAAATGGAACAGAGATTGAGTTCATCTTATGCATGAACAAATATATATATATATATATCATGGGCCAACAAAATTACACATATTTCACATCACTGTAGGAGCACCATGAATTCTGAACAGGGAATAGGATACAATAGACCTCTATTCCTCTATGTGGAATCTTCTCAGTATTCCGAAGATGACAATACCCATTTATCATGGGACAAATTTTTCCGTTGCACACTATTTCTGTTTCTTTGTAAATTTAAAGTCTTTCTGAACTCAAGGTTCAGATTATGAAACTGTCATTATTAGTCGGCACCGCTAGCCTCGTGGGCAGTGCGCTGACATATAGCGCCGTTGCCCTTAGGGGCGACCCAAGTTTGAGTCCCGGCTTGTGGACCTTTCCTGATCCCGTCCCCCTTTTTCTGTCCCAATTCACTTCCTATCTACATACTGTCCTATCATGAAAAAAAAGAGGCAAAAATGCCAAAAAATTTATCTTTAAAATGGTCATTATTAAAAATTTTAAAACAAATAATGCTAAATTAATGCCGTAATTAAAATATTCTTGATACAATGTTTTTTTTTAATTAAAGTCAGCTAAACTTAACTTAGCATAACAAATGGTACCATGAGTAACATTTGCAAAAGTACTTTACAAATGTACATTTTAATTTAAGTTACTGTGAATGATAAAATATTTTAGAGATTTTTATGCTTAATTGTCATGAAATGTCACAAAATCATTCACACACACACACACATATATATATATATATATATAACAGCCTTTTCTGCATATGTTTCTCTCAGTTTCTAATGACATCGCTTAAAGGCTTTTTTTCCCAACACTATGTGTGCTGATTTTTGAACCATAAGAAAATTTATTTTCTTCAAAGCTATAAAAAAAATGCATAATGGAAAATGGGACTAATGAGCCTTATGTTGAAAAATGTTTGTATATGCCTTTAATCCAAGAACGAGGTTGATGTTTTCTTAGTATTATTATTATTATTTTTTTTAAATCAGCCTTTTCAGATGTGATATTCTCCTATCATTACTTAGTCTAACAAACAAAACACAAAGGGAGGTGGGAGTACCCGAGTTGGCCTTTTAAGATGTGCTAGTCTAAACTTCTCTAAATACATGGCCGATTCTACTGCTCTTCTCCATCATTTGATGAATAATTTTAGTGAATTTGTTCCAAAGGGACCTTCTTACATTTAATCTGCTGTGAAACAGCAGGTATCACCTGCTTGAAGCAGGCAACCACTTACTTCATGAATAAACACTTTTACAACACTAAACGGATGCCTATGACTCGGTCACATGCAGATGCACGTGCACTCATTTTGAACACGGCAGAGAAAAGAAAATGTGGAAGAAAACGTGCTTCTTCCCGTGAGCACCCACCTGCGTTCTGTGCCAGATCACCGAGGCTCTGGAGTGGCCTAATTTGTTCCGGCAGGGTCCTTTGTCATAATGGATCAGGAGGAAGTCGTCCTGTCAAACACACAACGTAACAACAGGCCGGTCATTATCTAGTGTATGTGGGTGTTCGGAACAGCTGCGTGAAGGACACTGTTGCATTTACGGCCTTGATTGAAGGCCTAACACACCATGCACATGGCCAATAAAAATACAGTAAGATAGCAGCATGATGTTAAGAGTGTTAAGCTGAGATATTTTGAGTACTTACGTCCAGAGACTCCAGGCAGTACCAGCAGAAAGCATGCTTGCAGTTCTTACACATCATCTGGGCACAGCCCTCGTCTCTTTCTATGTAGACTTTACATTTGGGACAGCGTTTGATGGGGGCGTCATCATCATCAGCCTTAAAGAATGAACTAAAAAAAAAAGAAAAGATAATAGTAAGAGTTAAAATTATTAGGGATGCAGCAATGTATTGGCCAATGATCGGTAATGGCAGTTAAAAGCAATTATTTTCACAGCCGATGATCAGGGCCGATTATATCCTGTCAATCAAAAGTGGGTGGGAAAATGTGTCAGACTGCAACTCATACTGTGTGTATAGGAAAATGTCCTTGTGTTGAATTTAGGGCTGTCGAAGTTAAAGCAAATCACCCGTAGTCCAAGCCAGGGTTGTCAGGTCTGCATTTTTTCCCTACACCATTATTTACATTTATATCTTTATGTACATTATTTGTAGTCTACCTCCCATCTGAAAATTGCAAAGAGCTTTGTGCTTTGTTACGTCTGATAAGAAACAAAGTCTCAGCTTTTCTATTTTATCATGAAATTCAAACAATAAATGGTGTTTTGATACTCTTAAATGCGACAGATCACTGTTGTATGGAAGCACGTTTCCGCCACTAAATAAAAAAGGTAATTGCGATTTAAACACAAATCTGAGAAAAAGTCAGAATTGAGCATTTATATCTCACAATTGTGAGTTTATATCTTGCAATTCTGAGAAAAAAAGTCAGAATTGCAAGTTATAAAGTCAGAATTGTAAGATTAAGTCACAATTACCTTTTTTATTTCATGACAGAAACAAGCTTCCATACTGTAGTGCCACATTTCAAGCAGAAGCGCGAGTCTTTTCTTCCACTTTGATAGCACGATAAACGTGCATGAACATCAGAAGGTATGTTGAGAGATACAGTACAACTTACTGAACTGAATCATGTCTCATGCAATTGCTCAATCTGTGTTTCAACCGTATAGACGCGTCAATAAAACAGCTTGACAATATGCCACTTAATGTTGCATTTACCTCAGGAAAGTTATCCAACATTCACAGTTCATTAGTCAGTTCATTAGTCAAAGCTAGAGAGGAGCTTATTTACTGTTAATTATATATGTATGTTTGAATATATTTGTCATGAAGACAAGTGTTTATGGAAACTACTTTATGTGCAAATGAGTAGAACACAAACACTTCATTATTTAAGTGTAATTATTACATCTGAAAATAAATAGCGGTTGAATATAACAGTTTGGGCTCTGTTGTTAATTTTAACCTCTAATATTATTGTAATGTAAACTGGCTATCGGTGGAGAAATTTAGTCAAGTCAAGTCAAGTCACCTTTATTTATATAGCGCTTTTAACAATGTAGATTGTGTCAAAGCAGCTTTACATTGATAACTGGTACATACTTTTGGCTGCACAGCAGCTCTTAAAGAATAGTGTCAATGCAGGCAGATCAGAAGCACTGTTGATTAAATGTCAAGAATACTGTTGAATATCAAATGTCAAGTCAAATGTCAAGTGTCCCCAACTAAGCAAGCCAAAGGCGACAGCGGCAAGGAACCCAAACTCCATCAGGTGACATCAGGTGGCAAACAGGTGTTAAAATGGAGAAGAAAAAAAAAAAAACCTTGGGAGAAACCAGGCTAGTATCGGTGGATCTCTAAAAATTCTCCCTTTTCACAGGACAAAAAAAAATAAAAAAATACTGTTACTACAGTCGATTCTTTCTCCACCCAGACAGGCCCATCTCTTTTCTATGTACTAATGTTGTGGGCCAGGGAGAGTGTTCACTGGTAATGAAGAGGCTGACCCACAGGGACCGAGCTGACAAGTACAAGCCCATTCATTTCCAGGACAATTCTCAGTCTATTGATCTAAGAGAAGTGACACTGTGCAGCAAGCCTCTTTTAGCCCGTTAAACAGCAGCAGCTCCTCCTCAGAACTGCAGTGGCTGAATCTGACTCATAGTACTGCAACACAGCAGTTTAGTCAAGTACTATTAATAAATCACAATAATAGCAGTAGTAATATGATTATTTGATTTGATAGTACTACTGTTCAAACGTTTGGGATAAAAAAAAAATGAATACTGTTCTTTAGCAACAATGGATGAAATTGATCAAAAGTGACAGTAAGTGGCTTTCACACTGTTCTTTTAAACTTTCTATTCATCAAAGAATACTGAAAAAAATGTATCACAGTTTCCACAAAAACATTAAGCAGCATATTAAAATATTAAGCAAGCAAATTAGCATATTAGAATGATTTCTGAAGGATCATGTCACTGAAGACTGGAGTAACGATGCTGAAAAAAAACAAAACAGTAAATTATATAAAAAAATAAAATAAATTAAAACATTAATAAACATCAACAAATTACATTTTTCAGTTTTGAAATAGTCAAATACCCTAAAAACACATTTAGTTTTTATAAGTCCAGAGCCATTGCTTGAGATCACACAGGGAGGCTATGATTTTTTCAAAATTAGTTTAAATATATAATTTACACTTTAAGATTCGGGTCAACTCATAGCTCCTTGAGGAAACGACAGTCTGTTTAACATGTAAATGGGGTCCATTTTGATTGGTGTCTAAAGACTGTTTCTCTCGCTCTGAAATATACTTTGGAGTTTAGGCGCAATCTCAAACATGAAATGATACAGAAATTGAGCTGTAAACTTGAAAGGCTCTTTGGAGTTTTATAACTAATGGAGTATTATTAGTGAAGCAATTCACTTCAGAGTTGGCTGAGTGTTCACTCCTGTAGGACCCAAGATCAAGGATCAGAAACTCCGCTCAATGGTGCTTTCGCTTTTGAATCAAGTGTGCGTGTGACATGAATGTCAAATAACACCTGTGCATGAATCTCTGGCATACTGAGCAGAGAGCAAATCACTCTTCAACATCGAGAAGCAGAACTGAATGATGAGCATGTTCAACAGTGCAGAAAAACATAGACGGATTGAGGTATTTCATTTCAAATCTCATGTCGACTTAGCAACATCGAACATCATTACACTGTACATGCTTCATCGTGACAGCTGGATTCACATCCCGACAAGGAGGGAGGATGGAGTGTTTAAACGCACATCAAAGAGACAAAACTACACTGAGGAGTAGATGCTGATGAATGAGGAGGAGACAAAATGAGAAAGACTTATAGTACAGGTTCAGTACAAGATAACCTCAATCAACAGCATTTGTTTAATTTTGAGCCGTCACTCATTTTCTTTATAGAAAAGGGGTTACATGAGACGCTTACAAAGGAAGTGAATGGTGGATTTGAAAGCAGAAATGCGAAACTTACCACCATTCAGTAGTTTGGTGTTGGTAAGATTTGTAATTATTATTATTATTATTTTTTTTTAAAAGGTCTTTAAAGGATAAGTCCACTTTTAAATAAACTTTTCCTGATAATTTACTCACCCCCATGTCATCCAAGATGTTTGTGTCTTTCTTTCTTCAGTCGAAGAAACATTAAGGTTTTTGATGAAAACATTCTAGGTTTATTCTCCTTATAGTGGACTTCAGTGGCCTCCAGACGGTTGAAGGTCAAAATTACAGTTTCAGTGCAGCTTCAAAGGGCTTTAAACGATACCAGACGAGGAATAGGGGTCTTTATCTAGTAAAACGATCGGTCATTTTCGAAAAAAATACAACTGTATATGCTTTATAAACACAAAATATCGGCTAGAATAGGAAAGGAGTAGGACATACAGCGTAAGCGTTTTGAAGAATGCGGAAAGCGGAAGTACGTTCAAGGCGATATTTTGTGTTTATAAAGCATATCCAGTTGTATTTTTTTCGAAAATGGCCGATCGTTTCGCTATGTGAAAAGTTTATTTAAAAGTGGACTAATCCTTTAATGCTCACCAAGGCTGCATATATTTGATTAAAAATACAGTACAAACAGTAATGCTGTGAAATATTATTACAATTTAAAATATGTTTTCTATTTGAATATATTTTAAAATGTATTTTTTTTTCTGATAGGCTGATTTGGTGCTCAAGAAACATTTCTAATTGTTATCAATAATGTCAATACTATTATTTTCAATGCTGAAAACAGTTGTGCGGCTTAATATTTTTGTGATAAAAGAGGACTCAGGATTCTTTCATGAATAGAAAGTTCAAAAGCACAGAATTTATTTGAAATAGAAATGTTTTTTAACTTGTAAATGTCTTTACTGTCACTTTTGATCAATTTAATGCATCCTTGCTGAATAAAAATATTTATTTCTTTTTAAAAATTTACTGACCCCAAACTTTTGAATGGTAACGTACAATTTTACAAAACCCCTTAACATTAATTATTCTCCGAAAACGTGTGCATCGTTTTTAAGTTATAAAGTCAGAATTGTGTGATATAAAGTCAGAATAGCATAATATAAAATCTCACATTTCTGACTTTTTTTTGTCAGAATTGCGAAATATAAACAATTGCAAGTTATAAAGTCAGCAATTAATAAATAAGTAATAAATAAGTCGCAATTCTGACTTTATAACTCGCAATTGAGTTTAAATCTCGCAATTCTGAAAAAAAGTCAGAATTGTGAGATAAACTCGCAATTATGAGAAAAAAAAAAAAGAGGCAGAATTGTGAGATAAAAATTATTTCATGCCGGAAACAAGCTTCCATAATGTTAATTGCTGCAGTCTACTTAAAATGTTTAATTAATTTGAATTAATTATTTTAAAAAAATACGATGATGTTTTATTGTTTCACTGCTGGATGAATCAGCCTTTTTGAACAAATCTCTTGACTGAATCTTGACTTGACAGTCACTTGTCGCCACCTAGTGACCAAGCTACTTTCCAAAGGTGATTTGTTCTATTTTGATCGCTACTGTAGACATCAGTGTTTATATCCAAACTATAAACTCTTATTTCAGTACTTCTGTGATCATTTTAATATTTGCAACACAAACAACGATACTGTGTGGTTGAAAAGACTGTGAAGCTGTTTTTTTTGTGGGTTTTTTTAACATACACATGACAACTGCTCTTTCTGGATCACAGATTTGAATGTTCCGGTGTGATTTTGTCAAAGGTTTAATAGACAGGCAAATCATTGTCATTTAGGAATAAGATCGCATGGATGTTTGAATCGAGAATGCAACCTTTTAACGTAATATTGAATATTACATAGAAAAGTTTAGATTTTTTCACACTAAAAACATGTTGCTGCTTATGTCTTGTGGCATTTAAAGTGCCACAAGGTAACTCACATTTTTGCTTTTGTAAAAAGGAGAAAAGTAAAAAATTATTTATTGTGACAATCAACATTATGCCACAAGTGCTGTCATTTAAGGACAACTTGTACCGAACTTAGAACATTTCTTTAACAGGCAACAGTACCTGCTTTCTCCCGGTAGAAACGAGGTGATGGGAACGTTCTCCTGGCAGTCTTGGTCCGGGTGCCAGCTGGCCTTGCAGGCGGAACAGAACTCAAGTGTGCAAACGCTGCACCGCACCAACTGTGGAAGCGCCGTGTCAGACTCCTTCAGTTGGCACACGGCCTGGCACGTGGAGGACGGGCACCAGGTCCGGCTTGGGTCCAGCAACACCTCTGTAGGGGGGTGAGAAATGTGAGATCAGACGCAGTTTCCGTGAGTGTATATTTTAGGTTGCTTACAGCTGATGTAGGCTGACAGGTCACCATGGTTACACCATCTGAGATGGAGGGGTAATAGAAAAGAGCAGCTTTGGCCTCATCTGCCCTCAGGAATGAGATACCAGAGATACTACTTATCATAAGCTTTGCATAAATTCATTAGCTAAATTAGATTTCATTAAAGCAAAAAGCCGCATGAGGCCTGTGCGTTACAGTGATTTTACCATGGCTCTCGACTGGGCACAATGGGAGGCAGAGACAATGTTGTTCAATAAATAATTTAGTAGTAGCAGCTTGTTTTATTAACTTAGGAGTTACAAATACTGTTAAAGTGTGAGAACTAAATTGTGCAACTCAATGAAAGTTACTGACATCTTACAGCTTGTTCCGCATGGATAATGCAGAGCCGTAACCACCATAGACATTAAGAAAGACAAGTCCCACCCAATAATTAGAAATGGACAAATTGTCCCCCCCAATATTTGATATTATTGATGCTTCTCTGCTGTACTCCATTATGCACCACTCTTTTTTTGTTAGGATGACAAAAAAGTTGTAAAAGTTACATTTTTAGGCTGATCTGCCTGAGCAGTAACAGCGCTCATCACTGTCAGGATGAGTGAGCTGTCCAATCAAATCAAAGACGGCAGGGCTTACTGTTCACAGAAGACAAGTTTGAATTTCAATGCGACGCTTTCATTTTAGCAGTAAAAGAGTACGTGGCGAATAAGTAGCTAAACATTTAATATTTGAAGACGGTTTTAAGACTGAAATATTCAGTGACCGACAGTAATATCGAGTGATGCAAACTACTCAACATTTTAATGAAATTTCACCATTTTGAACTGAAAACATGCTATTATTTAATTAATATGATATGATTAATGTAATTCATAATGAGATGAGACAAGAAACATTTTGCATTTTTGACATATTAGGCATACAACTAAGTGAATAGATTTTCAAAAAATATATTATTTGCAAATAGTTTAAATTGATTACTTAAAGGATTAGTCCACTTTCAAATAAAATTTTCCTGATAAGTTACTCACCATCATGTCATCCAAGATGTTCATGTCTTTCTTTCGTCAGTCAAAAAGAAATTAAGGTTTTTGATGAAAACATTCTGGGATTATTCTCCTTATAGTGGACTTCAATGGCCTCCAAACGGTTGAAGGTCAAAATTACAGTTTCAGTGCAGCTTCAAAGGGCTTTAAACGATACCAGACGAGGAGTAAGGGTCTTATCTAGCGAAACGATCAGTCATTTAAAAAAAAAAAATACAACTGTATATGCTTTATAAACACAAATGATCACCGTGAACGTGCTTCCGCTTTCCGTATTCTTCAAAAAGCTTACGTGTATGTCCTACGCCTTCCCTATTCTACTTACGGAAAAAAACTAAACTGGCACGCGTTCGCTCCGTAAATTGAATAGGGAAGGCGTAGGACGTAGGACTAGATAAGACCCTTATTCCTCGTCTGGTATCGTTTAAAGCCCTTTGAAGCTGCACTGAAACTAATTTTGACCTTCAACCGTTTGGAGGCCATTGAAGTCCATTATAAGGAGAATAATCCTGGAATGTTTTCATCAAAAACCTTAATTTATTTTCAACTGACGAAAGAAAGACATAAACATCCTGGATGACATGGGGGTGAGTAAATTACCAGGAAAATTTTATTTGAAAGTGAACTAATCCTTTAACTACAATAGTAACTTTTTAATAATAACTTTTACAGTTCTTATTTCTTTTTCACTATTCCCTTAAATCCCTTTTAACCTTTTAATTATTTAATTCCTTATATTTATAACCCCCCCACTTCTCCTAAAGTGGTAAAAACTAAACATGTGAGAGCGTGTTATAAAGGCTCCCGGTACCCAGATATGACAGCGGTACTGCAGCACGCTTCGCCGAAGAGCAGTAGCTGAGTATCTCTTCAGCAATCTGACGTGCAAACTACCACAAATGAAACTGAAAGTTAAGTGTAACATCCTGAGGCTCAACACACAGTCGTCTTCATTAAAAGTAGTTCTATCATGACAACTCTCAGGAGAGAATATAGCATGGTAATAGATACGACAATGTTAATGTATTTGGCCTTGGAGGAATAGATCTACTAAGCTGCTGCTGTTGATTATTGCTGTTGTTGTAGATTATTGCTGCTGCAAAGCAAGTACAGGAACTTGCTATTGCCAATACATACACTGATACACTGCTGCGCGTATATAAGACATACTACTGCTGCTGCACAAATAGTTTATATCAATTACCCATAGCAGATCTATACAGGTGGAGCTGGGGAAGGTGGAGAGTTTTAAAGGAACTCTGAAGCGCTGCAACTGCTATAGTGAATGATAACCAGCCGTTAAAATTTTGTGAACAGCAAGCTCATTGGCTGCAGATGCGACATGAACCAATCAGCTTGTGCCAAGTAGCTAATGCTGTAATTATCATTAGCTTGCAATAAGGACCCATCAGCCTGTGCCATCTAGTGTTTCATGACAGAACTAGGCATTGACACTAAATTATCTTACCAGTCCTGATGTCACTCTCTCTCCAATTCCAATCTTTGATCTTGAAATTGGCTGATGATAAATAAAATGAAGCTCACATCTTGCTTTCTTTGACGTGAACTTCGTTAAATTTGCACATAGAGCGGGATTTGAAAGTTATATTTATATTTGTTTTGTGAAGACACCTTTATATTGCCAAGTGTAAATGGAACAGCTTTAATGAAACGGATAGCTATCCAATCAGTTAAAGGTGGTACAGAGGATGTTTTGTTTTATACATTTTTGCAATATTACTTGAAACTGTCTTTACTAACTGATAAAAGACTATTTCTTAGGTGCACTGAAAGGAATATTATTAATATACATCATCTGTGCACGAGGTAGGGCCTTAAAAACATCAGCCAATCGTTTACAAGATCATCGCGTAAACGACTGGCCCTCTGGGTTGTCAATCACTGCCATTACGTTCCTTGTGAGAGACGTGCGCGGATTGGCCCTCTGGCTTGTCAATCACTGCCATTACGTTCCTTGTGAGAGACGTGCGCGGATTGGCCCTCTGGCTTGTCAATCACTGCCATGACGTTCCTTGTGAGAGACGCGCGGCTGCGCGCTCCAGTAACTTTCCACACTCCACAGGCGCCGCATGCAATGTTTTTGTCAGGAGACAGGAGTAACAACTGCAGATTATGAGTTACCTGCGGTGAGTCCGACATAATGAATCCACTAAGTGTGTGCGCGGCTTTAAGTCGCGCACACACTTAACGATTGTAAGGCCGATTATGAATGTAAATTGATACTTATGACTGATCGCGCTCAAACGCGTCCAGTCAGAGCCAGTTGCGTTCAGTCTGCGATTACAGTCGGTGTTCAAATTCCATGTGAAAGTATATAAATCTGCTTCAGGAGCAGGAAACAATCGCTGTATGTTGAGCTCAGTCTTAGAATGTTTTAGCTAGTCGTTAAATGTGTGCCCGGCTTAATAACTCGTGTTCCAATACTCGTGCATGAGTTTTGGGAGGTGTTCACTCGAAATGAGCTGTGAAGGAGGGGGGGTTGTTCTTATGCATGCACTCATTTCAAAAACTCAGTTGACGAAAAGATCCTCTGTACCACCTTTAAAACACACGTACGACCAGGTGTAAATAGGCCCATTGGAAATCTGTCCTTCAAAGTCAAATTTAAGCCTAAAAACAAACAAACTAAAGGATTTTGACAATTGCTTTGAAAAATTGCTTCAGAATTTAAGGTTCGGCACTATTTCTATGCTATATATGGCTTTGATTGTTGCTAATCTAATTTAGAGATGTAACTATCCCCTTCATAATGGTTTTACTCGCTCATCTTCCAGATGAATGCATAAAAGGTCTGTTAGTGACATACTGTATGGCTATGGTTATGTAATGTGTGGTTGGGGGCAATTATGTTAGAAAGAGGACTTTCAGTAATATTTGCTGACAGCCATTTTTAGCCATAGTGAGTCAGAATGGCATTTTCATCTGTCCCCGTGTGCACTGTCTGTGAGTCTCACACAAACCAAACACACTCACACTTGGCCTCTCCATCTGACATGACAGGCCACGCATGACTCCACATGAACTCTTGGCTCTGTTTCTGGGACTGTGGATATGTTATAACCACCATTCCTCTCCAGTTTCCCAGAACACTGATGGGCTAAATGAATGCATTTTTACTCCCTCTCAATGCAAATCTCTCATTTATGAGGATGTTGCTGCCATGGTTCTCATGTGAAAACCTTGAATACAAACCAAAGAGAAACAGAGAGGCGGTTCACAGCATCAGAACAACTGCAAAACATTTTTTCCTCTTATGTCTTTTTCAAAGTAATGTAATGCACTGGAGGGGGTGGACAGAGAATATCTCTCAAGCAAATGTTTCCTGTGGTTCAAACAACAGGAGACTATCAGAGTCCAGAGCCTGGGATCCCCTACTGATGAAAATGATGAAAGAGAAGATTCATACACCGGCATATGGCGCAGAGCCTCAGGTCTTATCTGTTTAAAGAAGCATTCATTCTTTTGATCAAGCATATTCAATTAGTACTAGTCTAGTACTTTACTCTTCATAAGTCTTTTAATCTTGGAGATTTCTGACTTGAAGCTACATTTGTTAAAGGGGACCTATAATGCCCCTTTTACAAGATGTAATATAAGTCTCTGGTGTCCCCAGAATGTGTCTGTGAAGTTTCAGCTCAAAATACCCCACAGATCATTTATTGTAGCTTGTCAAATTTGCCCCTATTTTGGTTGTGAGCAAAAACGTGCTATTTGTGTGTGTGTGTCCCTTTAAATGCAAATGAGCTGCTGCTTCCGGCCCCCTTTTCAGAAGAGGGAGGAGCTTTAACAGCTTGCGCTGCAGTTGCTTAACAACAACAACAAAGCATCTCACGCAGCCAAAATGAGGATTGTCAGTAACGGTGTTCAGCCTTACATTGTTCAAACCGGAGTCGACACTGATGGAGAGACTCAGAACTTTTAGAATGCAACTGGACATTTCTGAATGGTTAGTGGATACATTTATGTAGTTGCTGTGGAGTTGATTCAACTAGCATTGAATAGCATGTGCTGTCATGTTAACCTTTTGTGCAAATCTAGCGTTGAATTGACCCTCGTTTGTGAAGCAGTCCGGCGTAAAATGACGGCATGGCAACAACACTCTACTACAACAACTCTTCCTCTTCTCTAAAGCAGCCCAACATGGCCTCACCCCCTTTGTTGTGTGTTCCCGGGGGCAGGGTTTATGTAAATTTTGGGGTTTGTGATGTCACCAACCCGGGAAGAAACTTGTTGTAGTCCCTACCAGCCATTTGTTGTAGTCCTTAAAAAGATTTCTGTAAAAGAAAATATTTCCTTTTGCATTGAATGTTGAGCATTGTAACTTAGCAGATGTTGCTTATGCTCAAACAGCAACATTACATGCTAACTAAAGTTAAAAAAGTGAAATCATAATTAAGGACCTCTTTAAAATAAAAACGTTTTTTAGCTGCGTGGCTGTCTGTGGAGGGACAGAAAGTTCTCAGATTTCATCAAGAGATCTTAATTTGTGTTCAGAAGATGAACGAAAGACTTACGGATGCGGAACAACATAAAGGTAAGTAATTAATGACAGCGTTTTCATTTTTGGGTGAACTATCCCTTTAAAAAATTTAAAGTCAGGGCTGTGGCATGGTGATCACGTAAGCCTCACGTGGACAAAGTAGATTTGAATCTGCCGTTTTCCAGAAAAATAAAATTGCGCAACCGATGATCAGAAAACAATGAGGTACAGTTAAACTAGGTGTCGGCAGGTGGCAGGTTTTCATTGAAGAAAAACACAGACAGTACAGGTAAAAGCCTCCATTCTGTGACAGCATGAGGTCAGCTGGACCTACACGTGTCCAGTGCAAGAACACTCACATCCCTTTCATCCTCACACCTGCACTGGCCTATTTGTCTACTATGAGTAACTCTGAGTCATCTAGGACAGCAAGCATGAAGCTCACCATCAACACACATGCACACGTGCCTCATCACCTGCTGTCTGATGCCAATTGCCCTCTGATGGACACACAGCCTCTTTCCACTTACCCTTCTCAAACTGCAGCTTCCTGTACCTCTGCATTATCTCTGCGGCCACCATGCATTCAATCTGAGAGAGAACAAAAGCAATTATGAAACAATGTAGTCTGATGGATCTGAAAGCACTTTTTGCTTTGCAGATACTGCATTTAGCATTTCAATTTGATCTGAGTAAACACACACCCAACATCAAATATGTTTTCTAATCGAATCACTGTCTCGAGATCAAACAACACAGCAGGAATATGCATGGTGAATTTTTGTTTGGTGATTCTAGTGATGCAGAAACGACATACTTCAGCTTTAAGGCTTGCCAAAAAGACACATTAGTTGCTCTGATGCTTTGCATCTGGGTCTGATTAATCTGGTTTAGCTGCTTTGATACTGAACGAGCCAGCCATCCTCACAATGAGCCTGCAGCGCCGAGGAGGAACCCTGCCCTCGGACTGACCTCATACTTGGAAGGATTTCGTGGTGCAAGCCACCGAGGGGAGAGTCAGAGTGGAGAGGTTTCAGCATCCATTTTATGCTAAAAGAGCTTTAATCTCCTCTTGATGAGATGCAGGTCCATTTTAGGAGTTTTATTTGGACGGTAAAGTATTTGTTGTTTCAGAAGCTATGACTATTGCAGTGTTTGCTAAAAAAATTGCTCTGAAGTTCCTAAAACCCCATTAATCCTGACAAATTCATCCTTTTCAGATTCCCAATCCAGATTAGCGTAACTATATTATACTAACTACAGTTAATAATTAGTTAATAGTTCTGTATGTTATCTGTATCTTCATGGACCCCCTGAACTAGCTTTAAAGTATTAGTTCACTTCAGAATTAACATTTCCTGATAATTTACTCAGCCCAGTGTCATCCAAGATGTTTATGTCTTTCTTTCTTCAGTCGAAAAGAAATTAAGTTAAATAAATTCTCTCCATTTAGTTGACTTCAACAGTTACCAACAGGTTGAAGGTCCAAATGTCAGTTTCAGTGCAGCTTCAAAGTCTACACAATCCCAGATGAGGAATAAGGGTCTTATCTAGTGAAACGATCGGTCATTTTCTAAAAAAATAAAATAAAAAAATATATACTTTTTAACCACAAATGCTCATCTTGCACTAGCTTTGTGATGCGCCACGCATTATGTAATCACATTGGAAAGGTCACGCGTGACGTAGGCGGAAGTAACGATCCAGTGTTTACAAAGCGAACGTACAAAGACTAAGGTAAAAAAACTATGATGTCGGACGATTTTGAAGTTGGAGGAGAAAATGAGATGGAGTTTTTCGCCCTACCGCGGTACTTCCGTCTACATCATGCGTGAAAAGACGAGCATGTTGAGCAAGAGTATATAAATGTTTATTTTTCTTAGAAAATGACCAATAGTTTCACTAGATAAGACTCTTATTCCTCGTCTGGGATCATGTAGAGCTCTTTGAAACTGCAATTTGTACCTTCAACCTGTTGGTAACTGTTGAAGTCCACTATATGGAGAAAAATCCTGGAATGTTTTCCTCAAAAACCATAATTTATTTTCGACTGAAGAAAGAAAGACAAACATCTTGGATGACATGGGGGTGAGTAAATTATCAGGAAATTTGAATTTTGAAGTGAAGTGAACTAATCCTTTAAGGGCCCCTTGTTGAAAACCCTGATAGTAAAATTAAAAAGTCCTACAATTAAAAATTTAGCATTAAAAAATTGTGCAAAATTAATGAATATATATGTTTATTCAAAAATACATCAAAAACAGTAATATTATGAAATCTTATTGCAATTTAAAAAAACTTGTTTTCTATTTGAAAAAAACGTAATTTATTGGTAGTGTATATTGACATTACCTCATTTTCTTGTAAATGTCCACGTTTTGGACAGGCTGAGTCTGGACAGCTGATGGCTGTTTCAAAGCCCTCTTTGATAAGAAGTTCCACATACTGCTTCAGGCACTTTAAAAGAATAATAAGACATAAAAATTAAATTAATAAAATAGGAAATATGGAAAAATACATCATGTGTTAAACAAATTCAGCTTTTCATTTTCTGTTTAATTTGCTCACTGTGTCAGTGAAAGCATGAGTACAGAAGCACTTAACCACTTGTAATGAAATGTTAACTTCCTCAAAACAATTACGCTGTATAACATCTCAATTTAACGAAGACGCAGTCACTTGTCCAAGACTAATTATCCTCTAGTGTTAGCAATTTGCAAACTCACTGTTTTAATAGGCTGTGAACATTTTTTTATTTTATTATTTAATTTTTGCTTCAGGAGAAAAATCAGGTCATATTTTCCATCTCTCCCACTCTCTCTAAAATAAAATAAAATAAATAATAAAATCAAAATCAAATCAAATAAAGTAAAATAAAATAACATCTAAATGCACCAAAAACTAGTTGTGTATTTGAGCTTTTAGGAATGTTGTTTGGCACGGCAAAGTCTGAGGGAGTTGTTTCCATAAACATGCTTCGCTTAAGACACAAAGACATTTCTGTCTCTAGTGAGCTCAGACACGACCAAGACAAGGCTTCTCAGAGTCAGATGAGGAGATGTTTTCCCTTTACCCTACTCTAGCAGCTTCTTTTCCCCAAATGTTGCCAGCAACCTCAAGATATAAATAAAACTGGTCTCCAATCAGTGTTAAAACACAGCAAAGGGAAAGTCAGAACAGCAAACCTCAGAGGGTTGAAGACAACTGTTTATTAATGGACTGTGAATCACACTGCTGAAATAAAGAAACAGTTCAGTTGGCCTGTGGATATTCTGTCTATAGCTGTGAACTTTGTGCTTATATATAGACACATTTCAAAATGTCTGAGGCTTATGTAAGAATCCCACTGATTTATTTTTAGACGCTCCATTTCTAAAACAGTGAAACCTAAAGACAGAAATCAAGCATGAAATAATCCAGAGAATGAATCTTCATAAATTATGGCTGAAAACACAATATTTTAAATCTTTGTGGAAATCTCTCATTGATTCAATTAAACTTAAATAGAATTAATACAATGTAATTGTATTACAATAAAATTATTTTTTCATTTATTTTTATTCCATTTTGATATATCATATAACATAAAATAAAAATAATAAAATAAAATATTTTATTAATTGTGTTTCAATTTATTTAATTTATTATGCATTACAAAATAAAAAATAAAAAATAAAATAAAATAAAATAA
>RJVU01018281.1:8390290-8402083 GCA_003731715.1 Anabarilius grahami | reverse complement strand
AAAATAAAATAAAATAAAATAAAATAAAATAAAATAAAATGTTTAGACACTACTCACCAGGGTGCAGAAGATGCATTGGCACTGAGTGATGGTGGTCATTTGCTCCAAGGGAAACTCTCCCAGGCACAGCTTACAGGACACCAGCGGGTCCAGGGCCAAATCCCAGGTTGGTCGGTACCTAGCTGTGGTCATGATGCCTGCTGCAGAGCTGAAACACAGAATAGCTGCTATTAGAGAAAGCCTACACACTTTAATACACCTATATAAACAGAAAAAGCTTTTAACCGCTGTCAATCTGAAGTGCCGACTGCTGCTACAGCCACGATAAGTGCTTCTGTAATGCTCAGCGCTAATATCCGCAGCATCACAAACACCAGCCCTTTAAATGCACATTAAATTAGCCACACTGAGTTTAGAGAAGGTCTAACAGATGCAGTGGTGAAAGGGGCAAATACATTTACCCCCATTTACATTCTGTAGCCTAACTAAGGCCTGCCCACGGAGTGCTTTTCTGAAGTCTAGTCTGACTGTAATGGAATGAAAAGTTGGGAGAGATAGACGGAGCAATTTTTCGTCTTCTGCTGCTGAATGAAAGATGAGTTCACTGCGTGGTACTCCTTAAATGAGAAGGTTGAGAGAGAGAGAGAGAAAGAAAGAGAGAGTACATTACACTCTCTGCCTACGTCACCCCTTTTTACAGTTTTTCAGAGAGGGATATTTTTGGAAGTCTCGACTATGAGACACTTCCATTTTCTCACGCTGAAGTGGCCTGTTGTGCACAGAGAGGCTCGTGTCTTAAGTGTTGATAGGAAGTGCCTGTGAGAACATCAACACTCTGCCTCAGCTGCTAGGCAACGGGGGGACGGGGCATGAGGCAGATACGCTTCTGCTGATGGCAAAAAGGGTGCTTAAAGGGTTAGTTCACCCAAAAATGAAAATTACCACATCATTTACTCGCCCTCAAGCCATCCAAGGTGTAAATGACTATCTTCTCTCAGACAAACACAACCGGAGTTATATTTAAAAATATCCTGGCTCTTCCAAGCTTTATAATGGTAGTGAATGGGGCTCCTGATTTTGAAGCCCAAAAAAGTGCATCCATCCATTATAAAAATAATCCACATGACTCCAGGGGGTTAATAAAGGCCTTCTGAAGCAAAGCGATGGGTTTTTGTAAGAAAAACATTCATATTTACAACATTATAAACTATAATAACCAGCTTTCGGCAAACATCTGTATGCAAGCACGACCTCTGATGCGAAGCATGACGTATTGACGAACGCGGAAGCGCAGAGGATAGAGCAAAACAAAACACCAGTCACGAATGAGAAACAAGAATTTTTAAAGAGAAATATCAGAGGATTTCAATACAAGAGTACAGGAGCTTGAGTTTGTTACCCAGCCCTATTTATTTGAACCGCGAGAGGAGTCTACTCTCACCTACTCATACGTTATACGTCGCGTCAGAGGTTACGCTTCCGCCGAAAGTCGAATAACATATGGATGTTTGCCGGAAGCTGGTTATTATAGTTTATACATTTTTAAATATGGATATTTGTTTTCATACAAAAGCCCATGGCTTCACTTCAGACGGCCTTTATTAACCCACTGGAGCCGTATGGATTACTTTTATGATGGATGGATGTACTTTTTTAGGCTTCAAAATAATGAGCGCCATTCACTACCATTATAAAGCTTTGAAGAGCCGGGGTATTTTATAATATAACTCCGAGTGTGTTTGTCTGGAAGAAGATAGTCATGTACATCTAGGATTGCTTGAGGGTGAGTAAATCATGGGATAATTTTCATTTTTGGGAGTACTATCCCTTTAAGGCAGGTTATGTTCTGCACTCGTGGCAGAATGAGAGAAGAAACTTTGGTCTGTATGTCCGGTATCATATGCTGTTAATCACTCAGGATGCTTTTAGACATTTCCGTCAGTGATGCAAAGAGTTGTGTGATGTAGTGGTTGAGGTTCAGTGCTAGTTACCGGAAGGCCATGCAGGTGCCGTTTATGTTGCCTTTCTATGCTGGCATCAAATGAAACCGAAAAAGTTTCACTCACCCTAGCTGTGTCCTGTTAAATAAAGATTTTATATGGAAATGTGCCACAATTGGTTGACGCCACATTGCTTGGTGGTTGCCAGATGTTTTGAGCAGTTGTTAGCCAGAGCATTATCGAGTGCAACAGTCAGGTTCCAGAAGTAAAAATCCCATTTGTTTTCTCCATAGGGGAATTGATTTTCTATAAACTAAACAATTGATTTTCTTAACTATAAATTATAAACCTTCTGCAAAGAATTCTCCACCAATCAGAGAATCATATCAAGTCAATATCGCCAAAATAACTTTTTATAACTTAAGTGTTCATAACTTAAAACTCAGTCTCAATATGGTCTCAAAATACTTAAAATATTTGTATATAAATATGCATATTTTGCAATAAATGTAAAATATATTGTTTATATTATATATATATATATCTCAATCATCGCTGTTGGGCGGAAACCATTTATTTATTTTTATTTTTTTAATCATTACTATTGGTCACCCTTTACATCTGTCTCTGGGTTTTGCAAATATTTAACCAATGAAAAAGCTTGTGAATAAACATCATAACTCCATTGGATCATCAAACTGTCAGTAAAACCTAATAACTCCATCCTGCCTCTACCGTGAATGAAGTGCTGCACAAATTTGTACCATCTCTGCTTGTTTGCAATGCAAGGGCAAACAAAGAAATGGTTCTTTGAATAAATTCAGCATTTTCTCAAGAAACACTACAAATATAAAAGCTAATGTTTTATGTATTTGAGGAGCGGCGGAGTGTCTTAGTCTAGCATTTGTTGTCGAGTCATAACCAATACTGTCTTAAAAAAAAACCTTTGACTTTTTGTCCATCATATACGTCCACAGCATAAATGATATGAAGTTGCACACCAAAGTTTACCACCTTTCACTCATAAATTGAAAGCAGAGAGGTTTTGCACAACACAATCAAATGTTATTTGCTCTGAGCATAAGCACAGAATTTAAAAAAACCCTAGTGCTACAGACGTTAAAGGGCTCTTAAGCTCTCATTCATCATTTCCACAAAAAGTCTTGGCTGTTTCTGCTTGATAAGTCAAACAGGGTGAAGTATTGATGGCTTGATGATGCATCAGTGCAGCCTCCAGTATCTCAAGAACAGAGACGCCAAAGAAAGCTGAT
Organism: Anabarilius grahami; assembly: GCA_003731715.1. Taxonomy (NCBI): domain Eukaryota; kingdom Metazoa; phylum Chordata; class Actinopteri; order Cypriniformes; family Xenocyprididae; genus Anabarilius; species Anabarilius grahami. Next base: position 8,398,872 of record RJVU01018281.1, on the reverse strand, counting down.
TTTGCTGGTCGAGCTCAGAGGTCTTACATCACTCTACCTTCAACCTGTCACAACCTGTCTTGCTCGTCCACATCCATCCATCTCTAATGCTTGTTCTCTCAGGCTACCACTTCAACTGAGCAACACATAAAATAGACCGCAGTCACTATATTTATATATATATATAGAGAGACATCTCATGAAACAGAGGTGCATGATATCTTTATGCTTACTTGTGGCCAAGGAATCAGAACTAAATGATTCTTGATTGGAATATATATATATATGTGCTTCTTCAAGTTCCAAAAGAATCTTTAATAGAAACTGTTTGAAACTGGTTCTGATTCAACTTAACGATTCCCTCCCAATTTACCCACCATTTACATCAATCCTCAAGGTCTGCAGCTACAAATGTTCTGTGAGAAAAGGTGGTGCATGAGAAAGTTCACTGAGCTGCATTACTCAGAAAGCAATTATCACTTTCCAACTGAGAAACAATAACAAGGAAAAACACAAGTAATCCTCAACAATGCAGCCCTCAGAGATCATCACTATGCCCTCATTTCAGTTTCTTATCAGATCACTGAACAGAAGAGAACAATCATTTATCATGAGCTCAGGCTGCAATATGATTAACAACATTATGAAAAAAAGATCTCAAAAGTCATGTAATGCAACTTTAAAGAGATTGTTCACACAAAAATGAAAAATGTATCATCATTTACTCATTTCAATGCAATGCATTTATTTCTTTTGTAGAACACAACATGTCTTTTTTGTCTGTATAAAAAGTCAGTGGGGTCTAGAGCGGTTTCGGACCCCATCAACATTCACTGCACAACAAAAACAGTTGAAACATCTTGAAATATCTTTTGTGTTCCAGAGAAGAAAGAAAGTCATACAGGATTGGGAAAACATGAGAGTGAGTGTATGATAACATGATCTTGTGACTCTTGGATTTAATGGTCCATCTAGCTGTTACATTATACAAATGCATGCATGTTCAGTTTAAAGGATTAGTTCACTTCCGAAATAAAATGTCCTGATTATTTACTCACCCCCATGTCATCCAAGATATTCATGTCTTTCTTTCTTCAGTCAAAAAGAAATTAAAGGTTTTTGAGGAAAACATTCACACAATCACCCGTGACCTTTCCAACGTGATTACCTAATGTGTGGCGCATCGTAGAGCAGTGCAAGATGAGCATTCGTGGTTAAGTAGTATACAGTTTTTTTTTTAAAGAAAATGACCTATTATTTCGCTAGTTGAGACCCTTATTCCTTGTATGGGATCACGTAGAGCTCTTTGAAGCTGCACTGAAACTGCAATTTGGACTTTCAACCCGTTGAACCCTGTTGAAGTCCACTATATGGAGAAAAATCCTGGAATGTTTTCCTCAAAAACCTTAATTTCTTTTTAACTGAAGAAAGAAAGACATGGACATCTTGGATAACGTGAGTAAATTAGCAGGAAATTTTAATTCTGAAGTGAACTAATCCTATAAACCTGAATCTAGGACTTCCCTAAGACAAAATTGTTCATCACACCCACTTAAAGATTTTGAAAATATGTGGTTTTATAACATCATTACCTCAGGATTCATCAAATTGCTGCACCAAACATTGAGGTTACTATCATAAACCTGTGGTAACGTTATAACACAATAAATGAAATAAAACATATTTATGTATTATCATCATTTATGCTTTTACAGTAGCATCAATAACTGTTGTAACTAGTATTTTGACAGACAATATGATTTCCATGGCATTTGTTGTTGCTCAAATGGTTACAAACATACAGTACTAGTACATAGTGAGACTATTATCTTCTCTTCTTCCATACAGTTCTTTTCATTCTTATGCAGGGTCTTTAGATGTTCAGATATGAAATGGGTGCAATAGGTGGAACTTCTCAAAGGTCTTGTGCTGGTCTCTTCATTATTTATTCTCAGAGAGAAATGGGTCAGTCTCACAATGAAAGCTGAGAAGTACATGCCTGAATATTTGAAGATATGGTGCACCAGTCTCCATAAACATGAACACAATGTTCCCTCACTCAACTTTATCTGACTTATGGGTTCTACTCAATCATCGTTGAAAAGAGCAGAAGCATTTACCTGCCCCATGGGCTCAGTTTGACCATATTTATCATAACATAAATGCATCATATTTCACCATTAACCATTGTGTGGTAATACTGTAGGGTTTCATAACACTATCAGATAATAATTGCACAAACAAGATCAGACGGATGCCAAAAACACACCAGACTGGGATGAGAACAGATGTAATTTAATGCTTTTCCCTCATTATAATACACCGAATCAACAGGTAAAATATGTTTACTCTAAAAAATGATGGCAAAAAAAAAAAAAAAAAAAAAAAAAAAAAAAACAGGCCTTATATCAAAATAGGCAAATGTTATTCATCTAAATTCACCTGTTTTTCCAAGTTGTTTTTCCAAAAAGGTGTGTTAAGCACAAGTGTAAAATGGTGGCACTATAACAAAGGTCCCCCATGCTCAAATCTAATTTATTAATGATAACAGCCACAAAAACAGTTTCTCCACTAAGTATTGTTGTTCATTATAGCCTAATGCTGTGATCACATCATGTCGGAATTACTGTAATTACGAGATGACAACTCAGATTTCACTCTGAGCGGTTGGCATCTTTGAACTCAGAATAATTAGTTTCTATGGCAACGAAAAAATATTTAACCACTACATTAATTTATCAATTTAATGCTATATGCTCAGGCAAAATAATGAAGAGTAACAGGCTATAATAAAAAGACGTGTAGAGAGATGCTTAACTACCTTTAACTGTTCATTTTACATATCATCATGGCAGTCAAATCAGGTGTTCAATGACATGAACAGTTCTATAAACTTGAAATTATGATAACTCCAACATAACATGAGTAGGCTGTGTATGGTTGGCAAGCAACATGTAATTTATATAGAATTAAACTGATGTGTGAATATCAAATCGCCAACATGGTTCATCCAATCAAAATGCTGGACTACCTGTTTAAATAATAGCTTTTTGACTACAGATGTACTAATATTAAAATTCTAGTCAATATTGATGTCATTAATTATTTTTTTGCAATATCTTTCTGTAAAGCTGCTGAAACCATGTGCATCATGAAATAAAATTAAAACTGACCTAAAATGGACTATTTGCATGTTATAGCTGATAATATAGAATACTAGTATCATTCATTTATTTTGTATAAAAAGAAGGACCACTAAAACCGCAAATTAATCCCTTTAAACTGCATAACAACATTATAATGTAAAGTTCTAAAGAGATAAAACAGGTTTTGATGTGAAAATATGGGAATGTCCCGAAATGGAGGAGCCCCAGTGTGTTTTCGTATAGCTAGGCTGGTTTCTGACTCTAGGCTGTATGTGCACTCGCTGAGGTGGTATATCAGCACTGAATCTGTCTTCCTCTAAAGGTCATTCCTGGCTTCCTGTCAAAAACTATAACCTCATTAAACAGCCATGATACCAAGTGAATGCCAAAGTGGCATATGACAAATGTCTATAGGTTTCATAAGTGAAACGATAAGATGATTTTGACTAAAGTCCCTTTAAAGGGGTTGTGACATGCATTTTTTTTTATTTTAATATGTTCCTTGAGGTTCACTAATAATGTTTTTGCAAAAATTGTTTTGGCCCTCTGTCTGAAATGATCTATTTTAGGGGTATCTCATGTAAAGGGTTAGTTCACCCTGTCATTTATTACTCACCCTCATGTCGTTTCACACCCGTAAGACCTTCGTTCATCTTTGGAACACAAATTAAGATATTTTTCATAAAATCCGATGGCTCAGTGAGGCCTGCATTGCCAGCAAGATAATTAACAAGAGAATACATTTTGTGTGCCAAAAAAACAAAATAACGACTTTATGACAATACCTAGTGATGGGCGATTTCAAAACACTGCTTCATGAAGCTTCACGAATCTTTTGTTTCGAATCAGGGATTCAGAGCGCCAAAGTCACATGATTTCAGTAAACGAGGCTTCGTAAGCGTTTCGAAATTTCAATGGTTCACCACTGGGGGCGTGACTTTGGCAGTTTGATACGCGCTCCGAACTACTGATTCGAAACTAAATGTTCGTAAAGCTTTGAAGCTTCATGAAGCAGTGTTTTGATTGTTTGTGAGTAATTAATGACTGAATTTTCATTTTTGGGTGAACTAACCCTTTAAGGCTTGTCAGTAAACAGCCACTGTGGTGATTGGCAAACGGAATTACATGGAAAAAAGTATCAAGCCCCCGTTATTGCACATAAGTAAGTGTTATGAAAACATCATACATATAAAACAATCATTTACAGACAAAACATTATGAAATTGTTTACTTGCGCTTTGCAGTGTAGCTGTTGTCCGATCCAATACAGTTGGGTGCTTCTTTTTTCAACTTAAGTTTCTTTGCAAAATCTCTATTACACTGTGCCTTGCTTATAAAACTATCTGAGTCAAATTCTCTGAACTAGGGATGTCCCGAGCTGATCTCAAAGACTGGTATTGGGCCGATTAAGATTTTTTTTTTAATGATCGCTATTGGCAATCCTAAGCCGAATCCTTTATTTTACGTCAGCTGTCATGCATGTTTCATGCAGTAGGCGGCATGAACCTTCAAGTGGTTTGCCAACAGGCATTAAAAGGAAAAGAAGTTCAAATGTGCATGCGTGATGCGCATTTATTTTAATCTGCCGTCAAACTGTCTGAGACGTCGTTGTCATAATTGACTGACAGATTGGCATTCTGACGCCGCGAACTTCATGCTTTCTAATTGGCTTATTCCACTTTTTTCTTTTTGTTGCAATTATTCTGCTTATTGTACATATAAAATACAAGAAGTTTAAATCAGTAGTCCTATATTCATAACTGTGACCACACAGTCCATTTACAATGTGAGTTTCATATTATTCGAATAATCAGATCGCGACTTGGTATTGGTAGATACTTAGTATTCAATGACTCGGAAAAAATGATCGGGACATCCCTACTCTAAACAAATATAAAATCCTCCGTCGTAATCCGGGACGCCATTAAAAATAAATCATCCACTTGTTCTTGACACTGAGGTCCTTCTGAAGGCTTACAGATGCAAACATGCTGTTTAAACTGGTCAAAGCAAACGTTTCTTTACTCTTCCATTTGTCCTGTTGTCGGGAGTAGATCAAGTGCGTGGAGCACAAAAGAAATTGAATGGTGGGCATTCATGATTATGGGTTATATTTGCTTTTGACATGACAAATTATGTAAAAGTATTTGTGGATGGCTTGCTCTAGACTAGAGGCAGTCATATTAGGGCTGCACAATTATTAAGTCTGTGTTTAGGTAATATATGTGTGTGTTATGTGTATAATAATTTATGTATATATAAATACACACACATACATACATACATACATACATGTATATATTTAAGAAACATTTTATATTTATATATAATATAAATTGTACATAAATATATATATTTTTTAAACATGCATATATTTCTTAAAGATATACATGTATGTGTGTGTATTTATATATACATGAATTATTATACACAACACACATATATTACGTAAACACAGACTTTTATTTTGCACACGATTAATCGCAATTAATAATTGTGCAGCCCTAAGTCATATATATCATAAATGCAGTCATATATATCATGTCATGACCCCTTTCAGGCATCTTCATTTGGCAGTCATCTTGAAAGGCCATAAATCTCCCAAAAAAAAAAAAAACATATTTACAATTTCTCTTGCTCATATGAAGATATTTATTTCACAGTTCTTCCGAGAATGCAACCGTAGTTGTCAGACTAACACATATACTACTAAGACAGACAGTCTGGACATGGAAGATAAGAAACTAGTGAATAAAGCTAAAAACTTTATGGAAAAAAATAAATAAGTAAAACAAGTGGCCGTGACACTGTGCAGACAAATGCTCCTATATGGTCAAAATACAAATGCATGCACACACAAGTAGCCTAACTGTTCTCTCACTGTTTGCTTGCCCTTGTCAAATGACCCACATTTATCACCCAAAGCGATTGAGCGATTTTATTTTTGGCTCAGTCTTTATAAACTTCAGGATCCCAGAGGTGAAACACTCCCAGTGAGCAGACAGGGACAATTATCTTCAGCTCTCAGCAGAGAGATCAAAACTGAAATCTACAACGGGCTGCTTTACTGAACTGATACTCTGCACTTCATTCACAGAGGTTTATTTTGAAGTTCATTGACTCGGTCAAGGCTACAATAACAATTTTGCATGAAAATAGGGGCAGATGTCAGCCTCTAACCCTGGCATGTGTCATTCATTGCTCTTCTCCAAAAGTTTTCTTGAATGTCACGAATGTGGGCCAGTCTAAATAAGAAGGTTATGTTATTGAGAACTACAGATTATCAAGGCTGTAAGACTAAATCTTACAACCCAACTAAATTACAACTATAGCCACGTTTCCACCACAGGAACTTTCCCCAGGAACTAGGGACTTTAGGGTGGTACTCAGTGTGTTTCGCCCACAGGGACCAGGGTCTAAATGAAGTTCCGGATAAAAATTTAACCCTCAGAAAGTCCCTGCTCAGGAGGTAGTACTTTTTCAAAGTTCAGAAACTTTTGGGGGTGGGACTTGGGTGCTGAACATGCTGATTGGTTGAGTTCACACGGCATTTTGTTTGGTTGAGTCCACGCAGCATTTTATTTCAACCACCATTTTTAAAAGTCTGTTGCGGTGCGTGCAGTAAGAGCTGTTTGCTATTCGAATCAACAATGGAGTTAGAAAATACGACCAATGGACCAACGACGAGTTTCAGGCTTTAATAAGCTTATATGCGGAGGCCGAACTCTAGTGGGAACTGGAAAGTCGCGCACAGTCCCACGTCATCAGACTAATTTGCCTAATCTTTACGGTACTTTATGGTACACCACGATGGAAACGCAGACAGCAACAGGTCTGGGGGGGAAAAGTTCCTGGGACAAATTGTTCCGGGTAATTTCGGTGTAAACGCGGCTTATGTTTGCAGAGATGGTATCCTTTTTTAAAACAAGTACAATTTGCTTTGCCTTAGCCAAATCCAGCTAAAACCAGGTAGTAGCCAGTTTTACATGGTTTCTAGCTGGTTGAAGCTGGTCATTAGCTGGGCCAAGGTGGTTTAGGTGGTTGATCAACCCAATGGGGCTGATATTGACCTAGTCATAGATGAGTCAAGTTGGTCAATCAGTCATTCAAAAACTGTCTAGCCAACTAGTAATGGTCAAACGTCCTGTAGCAAACACATTAGATAGAGGTCAAGTGAACCCCAAACCCATTTAATTATAAGCATTCTTATGACAGATTATTTGACTATTAGGCAACCCACTGACAAGACAATTTCAAAAATATGTTGGCCTACTTCTACTCATCCCTACCTGGCAGACGATCTTGGTTAACCTAAGCTAGTAGACCTTGACTAAGCTGGTGGGGACCTAGTTGAGCTAATAAACTAAAACACAATTGAGCTGGTTGAACTGAGTTGAGCTCCAAAACATACTTGAATTGGATTATGAGTAAAGACCACCTTAATCTGGTATGACCTGGTTTCTTCAGCAGTAAAAACTGGAGAACCAAGAAGTGTAGATGAAAGAAATGGAGTTTCAAAATTCCACGTACTGACTTGTTAGGAAGACAGCAGAATCATGAGGAAGTGATACAACAGCAGAATGAGTCCTCAAACAGCCTGGAGGAAGAAGATCTTGGAGAACAAAGTCACTTTGTTCAAAGGTTACAGGAGTATGTACTGTAAAGTCAACTTTAATGATCTGAGATCACTCTGCCTAGCGTCTACAGATGGTGGAAAACATTTTCCAATGTGACGAAAGCATACCATTATCTCCAAGTATGAATGTGATTGAAGCAGAATTAAACAGTGAGAAATTTAACCTCTCTGCGGTGTGAAGACAATGATTTGAATGAAAAAAACAACATCAGCCATGCCAGAATAAAACTACATTAAAATATGAGGAGACATCTTTGTTTTCAAAAGTCTTGTGGCGCACTTGTGGCAGCATTTGCGCCTGAAAAATTAAGAGGATCTGACAAGCATGCTGCGGAGTTCTTATTTCTACTGACACGATCAGAGACTGAGAGCCCTGAGGTTATCTGTGAATGCCATCTGTTGTCACTCAAGAACCTTGAGTGACAACAGATGTGAGAAAAAGTTAAACATTTAGCCAACAAAAACAAGCCATGGATGAATTTGACCTGCACTTCAGTAATAAAAGGTCCTTTCAACATTCATAAAAAAATAAATAAATAAATAAAAACAGTTATGCAGAGTACAGTAGCACCTATAGGCAATAGTTGTGAATAAGCTCTGAATCACAGACGCTGAGGTCAGGACATGCCCAAACTGGTCTCCCTTCAACTGGAAAACACTTCATACACATTAATCCGCATTGTCCTGGCTTGACACTTCAGACACACACTTCTAGACATCTAACAGTCTTGCAAAAACCAAAAGGGTGTCTGAATTTTTTTTTTAAACATTATTGTACAAAAACAATTAGCTGGCACAAAATGTTCAGTGTCTTATAAAAA